>CAUYQG010284032.1:0-21563 GCA_963574415.1 Tarsius wallacei | reverse complement strand
GTCGCCCAGACTGGAGTGCAGTGGCCGCTCCCGGCCACCGCAGCCTCGACCTGCTGGGCTCCGGCGATCCTTCCGCCTCAGCCTTCCAAGTAGCTGGAACTACAGGCGCACGCTACCACGCCCGGCTAATTTTTTTTTTTTTTTGATTTATTGTAGAGATGAGGTCTCGCTTGCCCAGGCGGGTCTCGAACCCGCGGTCTCAGGCAATCCACTCACCTCAGCCTCCCAAAGGCGCGGGATTACAGGCTGAGCCACCGAGCCCGGCTAGTGTAACTCTTATAATGCTCCTCAACAGCTGGGAAAACATTCAGCTGTCTCTTGCCAGAAAGAACACTGTCTTACTAGCACCTGACCAGCAATATTCTCCAAATCAGACAAATGCTGGAAACGTCATCGTTAGTTTCTCCCACTGTCACCTTCCACCTCACATGGAGTCTTGGATGGGCACTTCCTCCCTTGAGCTCACTCCTATTTCCTTTCCCAGTTATCTTGGTTTGTTTCTGCAGACTCGGTAATTTACAAAGGACAGAAATATATCTTTTTCAGTACTGGAGGCTGGAAATGCAGGATCAAGATGCTGGCAGGGTAGGTGTCTGGGAGGCCCTTGTGGTTGGTTCCCTCCAAGGTGGCGTCTTGTAACTGCTTCCCCGGAAGGGGATGAATGCTGTGTTCTCACCTGGTGGGAGGGTCAGAGGCCAAAAGAAGGGTGGACTCTTTCTGAAGCCTTTTTAATAAGTGCATTAATCCCTTCCCCAAATGCCCCATCTTTTATAATGACACCACCAGAGTAGGGGTACGTTTGACCATAATTTCCTGAAGGGTCGCATTCCGACCACAGTGTACTTTCCCTCTACACTGTGCTCCCCCTCATCACACCCTTGTTCCTCACACAGTCACCATGCTGTGGCTCCTGGCTCCTGTCAAGGGTCTAGACTTGGTTCTTTCAGAATTCTCAAGTGTGACATCTACAAGACAGACACCTCCGTGTTTCAAATATTGATTCTTAAAGCACAAGTTGGATGCATTGTTACCAAAAATACTCACTTCCCATTAGGAGGACTCAGGTCAGCTGCAAATAACAGAAAACCAAAAGTAGCAGTAGTTTTTGAAATTGTAAATACAATAAATAATAATAAATATTTAAGGTATACAGCAAGATGTTTCGATGTACTTGAACAGTAAAAAGGTGACTACAGTCAAGCCAGTTTACATGCTTATCATCCCACATGAGCGTGTGTATGTGGCAAGAGCACCTAAAGCCCACTCTCTTGGAAGATTTTCAGCATGCAACACACCATTACCAACTGTAGTCTTGCATTAGGCCTCTAGACTTATCCATCCCACAACTGCATCTTTACCCCTCCTGACCTACATTTCTTCATCTTTCCCTTGCCCCATCTCTGACCACCACCTTTTTCTTTTTCTTTTTTTGGATTGGAGTCTCACTCTGTTGCCCAGGCCACCGCCACCCCAGCGTCGACCCTCTGAGCTCTGGTAATCCTTCCACCTCAACCTTCCAAGTAGTTGAAACTACAGGCGCATGCTACCATGCCCAGCTAATTTTTTATTTATTGTAGAGACGAGATCTCACCAAGTTTCCCAGGCTGGTCTCGAACCCGTGGGCTCAGGCAATCACTCGGTTTGGCCTCCCAAAGTGCTGGGATAACAGGCTGAGCCATCGAGCCCAGCCTCCACCTTTCTATAATGCCCTCAAGATTCATACATGTTGTCAGAGATGGCAAGATCTCCTTTTTATGACTGAATAATCCGTTTTGTGTGTGTACTTATTTCTTTATTTTAAAATCATCTGTCAATGGACACTAGATTGTTTCCATATACAGTGAGCAATGCTTTAATGAACCTGGGAATGCAGATATGTATATGGTGATTTCATTTTCTTTGTCTATGTACCCAGGAGAAGGATTGTTGGGTCATAAGATAGTTCTACTCTTCATCTTTTTAGGAAGCTTTATACTGCTTTTCATAGTGGCTGCACCATTTCCATTCCCACTGACGGTGTGCAAACATTCCCTGTTCTCCACATCCTCACCAACACTTATCTCTTGTCTTTGTGATAGTGGCCATTGTAACAGGAATGAGCTGTTATCTCATTTAGGTTTTGATGCACACTCTGACAATTAATGCTGTTGAGCACCTTTTCATATGCCAGTTGACCATTTTTATGTTTTCTTTAGAGAAATGCTTTTTTATTTATGCCCTTTGTCCATTTTAAAGTCAGTTGTATTTTGTTATAAAGTTATGTAAGTTTCTTATATATTTTGGATACTAACCCCTTAATAGCAATATTGTTCACAAACATTTTCTTCCAATCTGCAGGCTGTCATTTTATTTTACTGTTTTCTTTGCTACGCAGAATCTTTTTAGTTTAATGTAATCTCATTTGTTTATTTTTGCTTTCGTTGTCTGTGCTATTAGTGTCCTATACAAAAAGTCATTGTCAAGGCCAGTGTCAAGGAGAAAAACCCTGTGCTTTTTTCTAGAGGTTCTAGTCTATTGATTTTTATGTGTGTGAAAGATAAAGATTCAATTTCATTCTTCTCATGTGGCTATCCAGTTTTCCCAGCACCATTTATTGAAGGCAATATCGTTTTCCCATTGTGTCTTCTTGGTAACTTTGTTAAAAAAGTTAGTTGACTGTGTATGCTTAAGTCAATTTCTGGACTCTCTGTTCCATTTCATTGGTCTATGTGTCTGTTGTTATGCCAGTACACAACTCACAGTACACAGTTATGAGCTCTTCAATTAAAATCATTTCCAAGTTGTTTTATTTTTTAGGCTACCATATAGAATTGTTCTTTTATTTCTTTGTTGGATAGGTCAATATTGTTGTAAAGAAATGCAACTGATTTTTGAGTGTTGATTTTGTGTCTTGCAACTTTACTAAATATAATTATTAGTCTTAATCATTTCCGTGTGTGCATGTGTGTAATCTTTAGCACTTTCTGTATACAGAGTCATGTTATGTGCAAACAGGGATTGCATGTTTTAAGGTTATTCAATTTGTTGGTGTGTGATTGTTCATAGTGGTCTCTTATGATCTTTTGGATATATCCATGGTATCAGATCTCAGTAATGTTTCCTTTTTTTAAAAATTGTATTAATTTGCATCTTCTCTCCCTTTTTTTTCCTTGGTTAGTCTAAAAGTCATTGTTAAGACTTACCAATTTTGGCAAAAGATTTACCAATTTTTTTAGACTCAATTTTAATGATATTTTCTGTTGTTTTTCTAGTCTCTATTTCATTTATTTCTGCTCTGATCTCTATTATTTTCTTCCCTCTACTATCTTTGTTCTTCTTGTAGCTCCTTGAAGTATAACATTAAGTTGTTTGAGATCTTTTTTTTTTTAAATGAAGTTATGCATCATTATAAGCTCCCCTCTTAGAACTGTTTTTGCTGCATCCCACGTTTCAGTGAAGATGGAAACATTTTTATTTGTCTCAGTATATTTTTAAACATTTGTCTTTTGATTTCTTTGATCATTGGCTGTTCAGAAATAGGATATTTAATTTCCACACATTTTTAAATGTTTCAGTTTTCTTCTTATTGATTTCTAATTTAATGCCATTGTGGCTATAAAATATGCTTGTTATAATTTCAGTCTTCTCAAATCTATTAAGACTTGTTCTGTGGCCGAATATATGTTCTATTCTAGAGCGTGTTCTGAATGTACTTGAGAAGAATGTGTATTCTGCTGCTGTTGGATGGAATGTTCTATATATATCAGTAAGGTCCATATAGTCTAAAGCATTGTTCAAGCTCAATGTTTGTCTACTGATTTTTGTCTAGATAATCTATCTAATGTTGAAAGTGGGTTATTGTAGTCCTCTATAATTGTTTGTATTGATTTTATATTTAGGTACTCTGATGTTAAACGTATATGTTATTAAAGATGTTAGATTCTCTCAGTGAATCCCACTGTTATTATATAATAATGTAATTATTAATGTAATGTATTGCATCATTATTATGATATAATAATATGATTATATAATAGTCTTTTTTTTCCTTGTTACAGTTTTCGACTTAAAGTCTATTTTGTCCAACATAAGCATAGCTACACCTGCTATTTTTTAAAATTTTTTTGCATGGAGTATCTTTTTCCTGCTTTTCACTTTCAGTCTGTTTGGGTCCGCAAAGCTGAAGTAAGTCTCTTGTGGACAGCAAGAAACATGTTTCTTATTTCAAGACTTGGGTCTTGTTTTTCTGGTTTAATCCATTTAGCCAGTCTATGTCTTTTGATTGGAGAATTTAATCCACTGATAGTCAAGGTAATTATTGGTAGGTAAGGATTAGCTATTACCTGCTTGTTTAGTATCTTCTAGCTGATGTGTACATTCTTTATTTCTTTTTTCCTCCTTTTTTGTATTCCTTTGTGATATGATTCTTTTCTGCAATGGTATCTTTTAATTTCTTTCTTTTAATTTGCAATGTATCTTCTATAGGTTTTTGCTTTGTAGTGACCGTAATGCCTAGATAAAACATCTTATATATTACCAGTCTGTTTTAAGTTGAGAGCAACTTGACATTGATTGCTGACAAAAGCTCTACACTTTTACTCCTTCACAACATTTTATGTTTTTGATGTCACTACTTATATCTTTTTGTATTATGTATCTATTAACAAGTCAATTTAGCTATATTTACTTTTAATACTTTTGTCTTTTAACCATTATGCTAAAGTTATACATGATTTGCACATTTCAGTGTTAGACTATTCTGAATTTGACTAAATATTCACCATTTCCAATGAGTTTTATACTTTTATATGTTTTCATGCCACTAATTAGTGGCCTTTTTTTTTTTTTAGCTTGAAGAACTCTCTTTAGCACTTCTTGTAAGGTGAAAAAAAGTTAGAAATTCCTTCAGATTTTGTTTTTATGGGAAAGTCTTTATTTTCCCATATTTCTAAAAAATAGCTTTCTTGGGAAAATACTATTTTCTTGGTAATTTTCTTTTTCTTTCAACAGTTTGCATATATCATACCATTTTGTCTTGTGATGCAAAGTTTCTTCTAGGAAATATGCTGATAGCCTTATGAAGCTTCCCTTTTATGCTATAAACCTCTTTTCTATTTTTGCTTTCATTTTTTTTCTTGTCTTTGATATGTGACAATTTGATTATAGTATTTTTTTGTAAACTCTTCTTTAGGTTGAATTTGATTGGAGAATTTTGAGCTACATGTACCTGGATGTTCATATCTTTTTTCAGATTTGGGAAGTTTTCAGTCATTACTTCTTTAAAAAAGATATTCTTTCTTTGTAGCTTTCTTCTCCTTATTAAACTCCTGTTATGTGATTATTAACCCTCATGAAGACACCATAGTCTCATGGACTTTATTCATTTCTTTTAATTCTTTTTTTTTTAATTCTCTGGATGATGTCAAATGATCTGTCTTCAAGTTCACTTATTCTTTCCTCTGCTTCATCTAGCCTGTAGTTGAAGCTCTCTGTTGCATATTTTAGTTTAATCATTGTATTATCAGTTCCAAAATGTATGTTTGGTTCTCTTTTATGCTTTCTCTTTTTGAGATGCTTGTTTTTGGTTTTTGTGTTTTCTTCTTAATTTCATTAAATTGTTTATCTGTGCTGTCTTGTAGTTTGCTAGTGTCTTTAGAACAAGTACTTTGAACCTTGTCAGACAATTTATGAATCTCCAATTCTATGGGGTAGGCAACTGGATGGTAATTGTGTTTCTTTGATGGTGTCATGTTTCTCTGATTATCTGTGGTCCTGGTAGCCCTGCAAAGGTGTCTGCAAATTTAAAGAAGCAGTCACCTGGCGCAGACTGTATGAACTGACTCCTGTAAGAAAAAGCCTTCATCTGGAAAGGAGGGGTGACATGCTGGGTACACTGTGGCATCAGGTCTAGTGGTGAGAGGACCCAACTGTGGGATTGTGCAGTGGATCCAGGTTGAGGGGTATGGCATCTCATCACCTCAAGTAGCTGCATTTTATAACATTAGTGGCACTTGATGTCAAGAACAGTGGGAGGTTCACAGTGGCTGCAAGGGTTTTTGCAGTCCTCAGGGGCACCTCTGGGTTCAGCAGCAAGGGGAAGGAGCCAATAGTGGTAGGGCCAGAGCCAGCAGTGTTCACACGTTCTGTTGTGCTAGCCAGATGCAGGAGTGTGTGTGGTGGCAGGGGCTAGCTTCAGGCTTGTACCTGGTGATGGGGGCCTGAGGCAAGTGCTGGGGCCAACCACAAGCACACATGTGACAGCAGCTTGTGCATAATTGCAGTGTCAGCTGTGAGCTGACAACAGGCCTCAGGCTGTGCATATGGGCAGCTGTGGGCCCAAGCTGGAGGTGTGCACATCCATGCAGCTACAGAGGTCAACTGTGGGGGTATGCATGGGGGCAAGGGCAGCTGTTCATCCATGGGGGCTGAATATATGCACCAGCCTGGCAGCAGGGGTTGACTTTGGGCTTGAGCAGTGGTGGGAGCCAAGTACTCTGGAAGCAACTGTGATTTAAATGCCAAAGATTATTCTCTCACTGAATAGACATCAGAAGGCTGGGGTAGTCGACAGTGGATGGGATGACCCTATGACGTGGCCAGGGCCTAGGCGCCTTTAAATTTATCTGTTACACCATTCTTACATGTGGATTCCATCCTCAAGGCCACAAAGTAGCTATGAGAGCTTTAGCCATTGCATCTGTTCCAGTCAGGAAAGAGAAGGAAAGAGAAATGGCAAATGGGTTTTATTTAAGTTTCTGTTATCCCTTTAAGAATTCTTCTGGTATTTTTTCTCAATAACTTCCAGTTTAAATCTCATTAATCTGAGCTTTGTAAAAGAGCCATACTAAAATGCAAGGGAGGCTAGGGAACATGATCTTTCAGTTAGGCAGATTGCTATCTCTAATAGAAGTAATTTCTTAATGAGGAGAAAGAGAAATGACTGTTGGACAATCAAATCACAATCACTGCTGTAGATATTATTTTTCTTGCCAGAAATTCTTCATTTTTCTTCCTGTCCCTAAATCCTATCTATTTTTATAAATCTACATGCTTCCTCATTCTTGGAGTTTCTTTAGGTTCAGGATACAGGGGAAGAAAATGGTTAAATTATAAATGTTTAGAAAGTCCCCTCATTCATACTGATTGCTGAGTTTATTATTATGCTGGTGCCATGTTGGTTTCTAACAGGTTTTGTTAGCAAGGAGCTAGTTAGTACAGATATTAACATGCATGTTGTCAGACTAAGTAATCTTCAGCATCGTATTTAATTTAGTGAACCCAGAATAATAAATACAACTTTCAAAATCAAGATAAAATTCATGCACAAAAATCATTATTTTACATACCAAATTAATAATTTAATGAACATTATTTTATGAATGCAGAATGAAAATTTAAGAATGACAATAAAAACTACATGTCAAAATATTATTTCTAAGAATCTCAGCTTTGGAATGTTATTAAAAAAAATTTTTTTGACATTGCTCAAAATGGCGACTGAACACATTTTTGAAGATGTACTGGGACACTCAGCTTTGTAATTAACACAATGTGACTTCAAAGTGTTTTTTTTTTTTTTTGAGGGGTCCTTTTCCCAGGATCCTGAGATGTTATTATTCTCTGTGACTTCAGACTTATGCTGCAGTTTATGCTAAAAGTATTACCTCTGAAAACTGCCACAAGCTGATATGACTACCTGAGTTCAAACTCTTCTCTTTAATAATTAACACGTATTATTTTCAAATTAGTTTAAGGATAGAAAATAGTGGAAAGAGCATACATTTTGGCACTGTACAGAATTGAATTGGAATCCTGGCTTTGTCACTTCTTAGATTTGTAATTTTGGATGTTTCACTTACCTTCTTTATGCTCATTCTTTTTATTGAACATTTTGGATAACTAAAGAGGAGGAAGATTCTACAGAGTATGAGGGTGTCCTGAGAACAAAGATCTGGGATTTCCCAAGTATATACAGTTGAAACATACATGGCAAGATTGTTAATTTCCTTGAACTTTCTTAAGAAGTTCAGTTAGATTGCCTGAACCTGGGAGTTCGAGATCAGCCTGGGCAACTTGGTGAGACCTTGTCTCTACAATAAATCACAAAAACTAGCTGTGGGAAGTGTCATGCGTCTATAGTTCCAGTTACTTGGAAGGCTGAGACAAAAGGATAACCTAAGCACAGCAGGTTGAGGCTGTGGTGGCTGTGAGCGTGCTGCTGCATTCCAGCAAGGGGGACAAGAGTGAGACTTCAACTCAAAAAAAAAAAACAAGAAGAAGCAGTATACTGGGATGCTAGTTTGTAAAAAAGTTTTCCTTCAGAAGAGATCTTCCTTAACTTTCAAAGTAAGTGTAGAATTTACTGTCTAAAATAACTAGTTTACACTGGAAAAGTCTGACGTCAGTCACCAGGACATAGACAGTTTTTAGATTGAGTTAGTTAGTCGGCATGCATTTGTGTATGTGCAGCATGAAGCTTGATGGTTTTGGACAAAGAGCTCATTTGCTTTATGACTTATTTCCCTGCAATGACTAAAGGGACTTTGAATGTCTGGAAAAGCCATCAGACCTTTGACAAACCCTGTCATTTGGTTACACTCTCCTTTTGCACTGCTTCTTAACTTTGTTTATTATTCTTATTTTCCAGATGCATCAGGAGCACTATCAAATAAATTAAACAGCCGTGCTTAAAGAATGAACCCCAAAGGCCCACACTAACAACTAACTCTGAACTGTTTTTATTTCACAGGGATGTTGAAAATTAAATGTAGGCACATACATAAATGCTCCAAGGGTAGAAGAAAAGATCAAAACAACAGACAACATAGTATAATGAATAAGAACTAAAGGCAATTTTGGTTAGGGCTTAGAAAGAAAAAAGGGAAGCTGCAGAGAAAGCTTTTATCTTGGAGAATTCACACGTTATTAGGAACAGAGTGTTTTTAAGAATATGGAAAATAAAGACTGTTCTGATGAAGTCTCAGGTGAAAATAAAGAACATGTTATTGGACTGTGGAGGAAAAGTGATTCCTGTCATAAAGCAGAACACTCAGCTGAATTGCATTTGTATTCTGGTGTTTTGAGGAAAGTAGAACCTGTGAGTGATGAAACTGGAAACCATGTTTGGAAGAGAATATGAAGGGTGTGCTGAACCAACCACTTGATAAAGAGAGTGTGTAGGTGTGAACCATGGACCTAATCAGTCGCCTCTGCTGAAGTGAGGAACAGAAGTGAGATGACGCCCACAGAAGCACTGCAGTTGGGACTAAGGAAAACAGCATAAAGAATAAAAAGAGGCAAGGCTGCAAATGTGGCTCTCTTCTGAGAAAGGGAAAGACGAACCCTGGAAGCACCTTAGAGATCCCGGAAGCCACGGCTCCAGGAGCCATGGTCATGAGGCCCTGCGGGAAGTCTGGGCGAGGCCAGGCCACAGACCACCTCGGCCAGGGACCAGTATGAGTCTCAAACAGCTTTCGTAATGCAGTATTTAGTTCTCTTTCTTCTTGGAGCAGCTTAGATCTTTAACTTAGTCTTTAGAAATTGTGGTAGACTGATTTGTCATACCACCAAATTTTCTATCCCACTCTTCATTCTAAGTTTCTCCCTGTCAGAAAACTGTATCTTCTTGTCCATGGATATCAGATTTGACCTGCATCACTTCTGAGCAGAATCAGTTCATAGTCCACCATCTTTTCTATTCCCTCTTAATAAACTTCTATTCATATCAGTTTATGAAACTGAAATTGTGCCTTCAGCTTCAGAGCAAAGACAACATGGAAAAGAGCTTCAGATGACTAATGATTAACCTTCAGTAGAAACAAAAAAACCACATTGTTGAAATAAACTTATTTAATGTTAAATATACCATAAAATAGCACCTTTTGAAAAATTTAGACTCAAGGGGTACGAGTGTAGGTTTGTTACATGGGTATACTGCATGATGGCGAGATTTGGACTTCCGTGAGCCATTACCCCGGTGGTGGGCAAGGTACCCAGTGGGTGGTTTTTCAACCTCTATCTCCCTTCCCTTCCATCTTAGGAGTCCCCAGTGTCTATTTTTCAGTCCTTATGCCTGTGTGTGTCTTCAGTGTTTAGCTCCAATTTATAAGTGAGAACATACAGTATTTGGTCTTCTGTTTCTGTGATAATTTGCTTAGAATGATCTCCAGTTGATGCATGTTGCTGCAAAGGACTTGATTTTGTTCTTTTTATGGCTGCATAGTATTCCAGGGTGTATATGTACCACATTTTCTTTATCTTGTCCATTGTTGATGGGCGCCTGGGGTTTTCCATATTTTGCTAGTGTAAATAGTGTTGTGATAAATATATGAGTACAGGTGCCTTTTTGGTAGAGTGATTCATGCTCTTTTGAGTATAAATCCAGTAGTGGGATTGCTGGTTGAATGGTAAATCTATATTTAGTTATCTCAGAAACCTCAAAACTGCTTTCTACAGCAGCTGAACTAGCTTACGTTCCCATTAACAGTGTATGAGCATTCCCTTTTCCCTGCAACCTTGCCAACATCTGTAGTTTTTTTACTTTTTAAAATAGCCATTTTAATGGGTATGAGATGGTCTCACATTTTGGTTCTGATGTGCAAATAAATGCACTGTTGTTGTGTCACATCACTGATATTTGTTGTTATTGCTGCAGTGTAACACTGAGCATGTGGTATGCACTCAGCAAAACACAGTGCTAGCTGTCATGCCTAGTTGTTCTCCAGAATCAAGGTAATCCATATTTAGGTTATTGGCCTTTATCAGGCAATAATGAGGAAGCTTTTGAAGGAGATTAAGCTGAGGTATGACACAAGTCCATGTTTAAAAAATTCATTCTGGCTTTAGTATAAAGACAGTGTTGGCCAGAGGGGCAAAATGGATGTGGGGATATCCTTTAGGAGGTTGTTGAAGATATACAAGCAAGAGATGACAGAGGCTTGGATGAGTAGATGTGGAGAAATGAGTGGTGTTAAGAGCCATATTAGGTGAAAAATTGACATTTGAGGATGAGGCGGAGGGACATGGTCTGTGTAACCAGATGAATCGTAATGACGCAGAAACAGGGAATCCACAGAGAGGTAAGTCAGGGACCACCTGAAGCAGGTGGAGATTCTGAGCTCTGTCATAGATAGCTGAGTTTAAGGTAAATTTGGGCTGTCCAAGTGGGTGACTTTTGTGCAGGTGGGCAATGCTATCTGCAAAGATATCTGGCGTCTTCTGTGGTCCTTGGTCAGCGTGGACTCAGGTAGGTGTCCTGTTAATGTTTGTTTAGTAATTCTTTATTCTAGCATTGAGTAAAAACAGTGTGTAAGTCCACTTTTTTTTTAACTTAGCAGTCAGTATGTGGCTCAACTGATGTTCATTTTTGCATTTCTGACAAACAATAGGCTGGAAATTTAGATGATTGCACCAGAATCATAACTGAACTTGAAGGCAGTATGAGGATTGAAATTAAGATAATCCAAAGCCATGCTGATCCATTAGATGACAGTGTCCCTGTTGTACCATATCACTACAAATCCAGCATGGAGGTGAATAGCTACTGTGTGATATATACTTTAAGGAAGCTTCTCCAACTACCTTAGACTGTAGCAGTTAGGTCTAGTCGACAAAGTATAGATATTGATTGGAATGCAGACCAGTCTAAAAATAAACAAAGGGAAGCTACTTATGGCCTGACTTTTTTCATAATATCTTGAATGGGGATGTTAGGTGAACCAGATGCTAAGAAGCTGCTACTGGCTGGATGGCACGTACAGAAAAAAAAACATCACTTTAAGGGTACAAAAAAATAAGCGAATTGAAAACTCTATGCCATAAAAACTAATGAGGTGAATCACTGGTCACATTGTATGCACAAATATTGAACACACATACCTTTATCTAAGCAATTTCTTAAGTTACTTCTGTTCGTAGGCCACATCCTCAACTCACTTGCTTTTCAAAGACTTCTGCCTTTCCATCTTTTTTTTTTTTTTTTGAGTTGGAGTCTTACTCTGTCGCCCAGACTGGAGTGCAGTGGCCGCTCCCGGCCACCACAGCCTCCACCTGCTGGGCTCCTGCGATCCTTCCACCTCAGCCTTCCGAGTAGCCGAAATTACAGGCACGCGCTACCATGCCCGGCTGATTTTTTGATTTATTGTAGAGATGAGGTCTCGCAAAGTTGCCCAGGCGGGTCTCGAATCCGCGGGCTCAGGCAATCCACTCACCTCAGCCTCCCAAAGCGCGGGATTACAGGCTGAGCCATCGAGCCCGGCTCCATCTTTTTTTATGCGTGTCCACACCCTCTTAGTTCTCATGACGTGCTCCTCAAACTAGCCAACCGAAAACAAAGTTTCTTCCTCCACTAGGGAATGTCCAGGATCTTGCTTTCTCCTTTCAATGTCCACCCATGGCTATTGTGTACTGTTCTGGGTCACAGACCTGAGTAGCCCAGAATTCTAAGTTTTACATAATATTCACCTTTGTTAAGCTTTGCTAAAGGTGAGTTGCTTCTTTAAAAATTACTGTTTTCCATAGTGTCGCTGCCTAGTGTTATATGGAGAATTTTCTCTTCAGAGATATGGATTCTGATTGAGATATTTGTTTCAATTATAAGCCTTGAAGCAAAGAGAATAAAAGTGCTTTTCTTCTAAAAGGTTGATGTTCTTTCCTTGGTTGATAAACAGTCTTCAGCTTCAGCTGGCTTGCTTCAGCCTCATTTTGTTTCATGGATTTCTTACAGATGGATGTCAAAGACAGTTTACATGAGCAATTACATTTGAAAAATAAAAAGTTGCTATATAAAGGTCAAAGATACCATGTTTATATTGAATTACTTAACATAAGTTGATTCTGAGATTTAAAAAAAATAACTACTTACCTGGTATTTATATTAATAAATATTTTTCACACAGAAATCTATTCTACTTAACATATTTTGAGATTTGATTTAATTATAAACTTTAACAAACTATACTGTGTGTTTTTCTCATATAAAGGACCACACACCCACGAAAGTCTTAGAAGAATTTGTTTACTGTGGATTCTATCCAATTTTGTGAAGTTCTGCTGTCCAAAAACACTGTTTTGAAAGATGAGGTTAGATTTATTAGCGTTGTGTTGGCTGATATTTCATTAAGTGAGAGGGAATTTGTTGTCCTCTCAGACCAAGCAAATTTTATTAGGCCAAATTATTTTTAGGTAAATCTATGGAATCCCTCCAATTTATTATATGCCCTAAAATATTAGAACTCTGAAATTTTGTTTTGTTTTGTTTTTAAATTCTCTCAGTTTCTCACTCTTTGATATTATTCAAGGTACACGTGTACTCTTGTTTCATATGGGTCTGAGGATAGTAGGAATTCAGGATATACTTAGAGTTGTATGTGCATGTTACAGAGGCAACAATCTCAATTAGGCCTTCTTCTTTTTTTTTCCTTTTTTTGAGCTGGAGTCTCACTCTGTCACCCAGACTGGAGTGCAGTGGCTGCTCCCAGTCACTGCAGCTTCAACCTGCTGGGTTCCGGCGATCCTTCCACCTCAGCCTTCCATGTAGCTGGAACTACAGGCGCGCTCTACCATGCCCGGCTAATTTTTTGATTTGTTGTAGAGATGAGGTCTCGCCAAGTTGCCCAGGCGGGTCTCGAACCCATAGGCTCAGGCAATTCACTCACCTCGGCCTCCCAAAGCACTGGGATTACAGGCTGAGCCACCAAACCTGGCAAGCCTCCTTTTCTTTCGATGCTGTCTTCTTGAGCACTGGAAGAAATATCGTCCACAATCATCAATCTGGCATACTAACAGACTGAGCAGCCATTAGATATTTTCTTAGAGAACAAATGACATTTACATTCTAGTACTCATGTGTTCAGTAGTTCTTCCCTTTCCTCATTTGACAAACCTTTATTTAGTATTGATTACATGATCACCATTGAGCTGATTATCACAGACTAAGCTACATACAACCCGTGTCCAGCTTTCACTACGCAATACGTTTCTCTAAAGTTGCACACTAGGGTATGTTCAAGGCTTAAGAGCATTATACAAAAAAAGTCTACATATCCTCTTACCAATCTCCTGAGCCATAAACTCCCTAAGGAAAAAAAAAATTCTTTTTCTAAAGAGACTGGCTTGATTTCAGGCATATAAAAACCAGCCAGAGGGTTCAGGCTAAGTTTAGACAACTAAAAATAAAGTGAAAGCTTGAGTTTTCAAATTATTATTATTATTTTAAAATCCATTTCTGAAATGCACTTATATAGTAATACAAAATCAGATTAATAGAATGTCATTGTTATCATGAAAATAAGTCTGTTTTGGGAAATAAAGAACTTTCATAATGCTTCTTTTCTTTTTCTCTTAGAAACCAAATGTGCATGATTCTGTTGGAAAAATAAATAATATAATTGTGAACTTTACCAACCATCTTTAATCTGCTTGTCATTTAATTCTTAGCATCATTTCATACATCAAAAAATCTGATCTGTTATTGTTAACAGATCTGCTATTGTTTGGTCTATTATAGTCTGCTAATATGTACTTTCAGATACATAATCTTATAAATGACATATTTCTTTTTTTTTTTTGAGTTGAAGTCTCTGTCACTCAGACTGGAGTGCAGTGGCCGCTCCCGCCCACTGCAGCCTCAACCTGCTGGGCTCCGGCGATCCTTCCGCCTCAGCCTTCCAAGTAGCTGGAACTACAGGCACGCGCTACCATGACTGGCTAATTTTTTGATTTATTGTAAAGATGGGGTCTCGCCAAGTTGTCCAGGCGGGTCTCGAACCCGCAGGCTCAGGCAATCCACTCACCTCAGCCTCCCAAGGTGTGGGATTACAGGCTGAGCCACCGAGCCCAGCCTTAAATGGCATATTTCTGACGTAGATATAAATTTGCCTATTGATAGTTGACTTTCTTTTAAATATTATGCTTTAAAAATATACACTAAAATATAAGAATGCCCCACTCTTCTGTTCTACTATCATGGAGAAAATATGATTTTTTTAATGGCAACTAGGTATAGCTAGAAGCTAAGTCTTCCCTGTCATCGTTGATACCACAGAGACACATTTTCTGAATCTCTTTACATGGGAACATTTTCATCAAAACTTTATTAAGGATAATGTAATAATTTTTTAAAGTGTGCTATATATATATGCAAATACTTTCAATGAATTCTAAGAATATAGGGTTTAAAAATGGCTCTCTGGAAGAAATTAAGTCAGCCAGAGGATGGAATAAGAATTTCCTGTGCTCTGCCCCTCAAAGAAACATGAATTTGATAAATTTGATAAATAACCCACACATGAAAGTACCTTCACAAGCGCTGAGGAATCCAGGTGGGAGAATAAAGCATTTGGTGGGGCAAAGAAATTTTAAAAATGCATAGAAGATGGTAGGAGGAACAGTTCACATTACTCATGTCAACCTTTCACTAAAACTGAGCAAAACATCACAGAGAGACAGGCCCTCATGGGGGAATAAGTGAAGCAGGCACCTGACTTTACTGTGGACCCGAGCATCAGGTCCACCTCAGTCAGCTTCAGTACCAGAATGGCCCCACAGCTCTAGACCTAAGGCCATCTCCTGCAGCTCCAGGCTCCAGGCCCACCCTTATGGTCCTAGGCACCAGACCTGCCTCTGTGGACCCAGGCATCAGGCCCGCCCCTGTTGTCAGAGGTACCAGTCTAAATGAACTAAGGATTAGACCCAGAAAGCTCCCCACTCAATGCAAGGTCAGTCCCCATAGATCAAGCTCGAGGCTTATCCCAACACTGAGTCAGCCCCTGTGGATGCTGTTGCAAGGCTGGCCCCTGAGAACCCAGGATCCAGGCCCTCACATGTGGTTTCAGGCACCAGGCCTTTCCAGGAGTCCCGGGCCCAAGACCAGCTCACTTAAGTTCCAGCAGTAAGCCTGCTCACAAACACCCCAGCAGGCTACCCAAACTCTGTACAGGTTTTCTCTATTGAAGCTAGTCTGTGAAGCCTAGATGAAGTACCCACTTCTTAAATGTACAGACATCAGACATCAACACAAGGCCACAGATATTGTGAATAATTAGGGAAACATAACACTACCAAAGGAACAAAATAAAGGATCAGTAACCAACTCTAAAGAAATGGAGATCAGTGAACTGTCTGGCAAATAATTTAAAATAATCATCTTAAAGAAGCTCAATGAACCGCAAGAGAACAAAGATAGACAACTAAATGAAACCAGGAAATGTATGAAATAAAATTAGAAGTTCAATAAAACCCCAAACTAAACAGAAATTCTGAAGCTGAAGAACAAAATACCTGAACTGAGAAATTCCATACAGAACTTGAACAGCAGCCTTGATCAAGCAAAAGAAAGAATCAATGAACTCAAAGACAAGTACGATGAAATGGCCCAGTCAGAGAAACAAAAAGGAAAAAAAAGGGTGAACAAGAGTGAAGAAAGCCTATGGGATTTATGGGACAGCACCAAATAAGTCTATATAAGCATGATGAGAAATCCAGAAGAAGTGGAGAAAGAGGCAGAAGGCTAATTAAATAAATAATGTCAGAAAACTTCCTGAATCTAGAGAAGAAAATAAACATACAGATCCATGAAGCCCAAAGAAACTCCAAAGAGATTAAACATAAAGAGATCTCCAGAGACATGTTACACTCAAACTCTTAAAAGTGAATGACAAGTAGAGAATATTGGAAGCAACAAGAAAACAAGGCTCATCATTTGCATGAACTTCCATATGGATATTAGCAATTTCTGTAGTAAATATAAAAAAGAAAAAGAGAAAGTAGTCAAATTATACCACTGTAAAAATTATCAAATCACAAAAGAAGACAGTAAGTATGGAAGAAAGAAGATACAAAACAGCCAGAAAGCAATGAACAAAAATGGCAATGCAAGTTCTGAACTATCAGTAATTACTTTACATGTAAATGGCTAACTTCTCCAATGGATATAAAAACAGGATGCAAATATATGCTACCTGAAAAAGACTCACTTTAGCTTTAAAGAGACACATAAACTGAAAATGAAAAGACAGAAAAAGATAATCCATGCAAATGGTGTATCTACAGGAGGTTATATTTTAGGTTTTAACTAAAAAAATGTGATAAGAGAAAAAGAAGGGGATAATTGGGTCAGCTTATCAAGAGGATACAGCAGTTATAAACGTGTATGCGCTTACACCTAAATATAATATATAAAGCCAATATTAAGTGTGGAGAAATGGCAGTGCAGTAATAATAAGGAACTTCAGTACTCCACTCTCAACAAAAAATAAATCATTCAGACAGAAAATCTATAAGCAAAAAGAGGCCTTGAACAACATTACAGAATACATAGACCTAACAGACATACATTAAGCACTCCATCTAAACAGCAGCAGAATACACATTTTTCTCAAGTAAATGAGGACAATTTTCTAGGATAGAACATATATAAGGCCACAAACAAATCTTTAAAAATGTAAGAATATGAAATCATATGAGTGTCTTTTCTAATCATGATAGTTTGAAACTAGAAATCAATAAGAGGAAGAAAGAAATCAAGAAAATAAATGCATTTACAATAGCTACAAAAAAATAAGATACCTAGACATAAATTTAACCAAGGAGTTGACAGACTTCTGTACTGAAAACTATAAAACACTGATGAAAGAAATTGAAAAGGATTTAAAAAAAAGATATCCTGTGTTTATGGATTGGAAGAATTAATGTTGCTAAAATGTCCATACTACTCAAAGTGATCTACAGATTGGATGCAATCTCTACCAAAATATCAATGTCATTCTTAATGAAAGAAGAAAGAAAAAATTCTAAAATTCATGTGGAGCCACAAAAGACCCTGATTAGCCAAAGTCATCTTGATCAAAAACAAAGTAACAAACAAAAAACAATGAGGCAGGAGAAATTACACTACCTGACTTCAAAATACACTACAAAGTTTTGGTAACCAAAACAGCATTGACAATGACATAAAAACAGACACATAGACTAATGGGAACAGCATAAAGTGCCTAGCAATAAATTCATGCATCTATAGCCAACTGATTTTTGACAAAGGTGGCAAGAACACACACTGGAGAAAGATAATCTCTTCAATAAATAGTGCTGGAGGAACAATATACAAATGTAAAAGAACAGAATTGGACCATTTCTCCATCATATATAAAAATCAGCTCAAAATGGATTAAGAACTTATGCAAAAGACCTGAAATGGCAAAACTACTAGAAGAAAATATAAGAAAAAAACTTCTTAACATAGATATAGATTTTTCAGATATGACTCTAAAAGAACAGGCAGTAAAAGCAAAAATGGACAGATCTGATTTCAAACTAAAAGACTGCACAGCAAAGAAAACAACGAGTTAAGAGACAACATACAGTATGGGAGAAAAAAATGCAAATTGAGTTTCTATAATGGTTAGTAAAAAAAACTATATAAGTAACTCAAACAATTCCATCACAAGAAAACAAAGGACCCGCTTGAAACGTGAACTCAGGACCTGATAGATTTTTCTCAAAAGAAGACATAGGAATAGGGCCCTCAGGAATTGGTAAAGGAATAGGGCACTCAGGTACAAGTGAGAACCTGTGGGAAAACGCATGGTTTTCTGCTGCAACCAAAGGGAGGGGTGAATTTCTTAATCTTTGACTGATCATTAGTGCCCATTACAGTACAAGAATGAGAAGAAAACATGCTGATTTGGGTCCAAGATCCCTGTGAGTCAGTGACTCTTATCTGGGAATCCTAGACACCAACCAGTGTTTTCTCAAAGTGGGTAACCCTGAGGCGGCAGGGGGCTTAAAGCAGGTCCTAGCAATTGTGTTTTTGGTGATTTCTTTTGCTTTTTGCTCATAGGGGTTTGAGGCCCATTGCCGCTTTTTGTAGATTTATTCTAATATTGGAGGCAGGTTGAGTAATCAAATGCATAACTAGGAGGGTTCACCCCTCCAGGGAATCTGGGTCTGCACTGATATGCTGAGTGTTTCAACCAAGTGGCTCTGAAACAGAGCAGGATTTTCATCTTTTTAAAGTCACTTCTCTAACTTTACTATAAGGTCCTGGCTTAACCACACATTTCTTTATACCTTCTATTAAGCAAGTTATCATGTGGTTTCTATGCTCAAGATATGGGGATCCTCTCTGGTAATTTCACTGAGGATCCAAACCTGGACTCGCATCTTTTCTTACACAATTGATGGCATGGTCTAGTTTAAGAGAGGCCATCTCATCTTCATGTGTGTGAGTATGCCAAGTATTCTTTGTTTTTCTTCCACTGTACAACTGGTGAATAATAAAATGTATAAAATGTGTAAATCATGCTAAGTTAAGTTAAAAGTTTAACATATTCTTTAATAACCTTCCTTAGAGCCTCCAAGACCAGCTAAATTTTTCTATGTATAAAGTTAATCACGTAGAGAAGGGCACATGTACTCTGATTGTCCCACCATTTCCATCAGCTACCACCCACAAAAGGCATAAGTTTGACTTTGGAGCTCATATGAGGACTCACTCTTGGTGATGTTAGCAGAGCTTATTTCTTCAGACAGTGGGGGATATAGGTTTGGGCTGGCTGGATAGGGAGGAGGTGTATTTAATGACCCCGGGGTGGAGCTCTGCACCATAGTTGGTGGAAACTCCCTTAGAGTAAGGGGACAGAGGTGGCTCTGGAGGGGGTGCAGGCCTACTAGGGCAGTGGTCAAAAGAAAGTCATCTAGGATGTCTGGTGCAGACTTTTGGATGGGGTAACATAATCAGATACATCCCACAGACATCACTCAGTCCTGAATCTTGGTAGAGGGCCATGAAACCTTGTACTTAAGGGATTACTCTCCATTTTCCTCCCCTTTTACAAAATAAATTCAATTGCATAATTGTGTTATAGTTCAAGGATGCATTCTCAGGTCAAATTGATAATAAAATATATACTTTTTATTTTACTTTAAAGATGTGGGGTACAATTCAGGGTTAGGTATACAAGTGGTCATCATACAGGTAAAGTTTGGGCCTCCCTTTGGTCCCCGTGCTGCCTGGTTTGAGATCAGGTATACTTACTGATGTTGTGTTTCCCCTCCACCCATCCTGACAGTATCCTGCTACTGACAATCTCTTTCTTATAGTATTATGGTAAATGTTCAGGGTCCACTTATGAATGAGAACATAGGGTACTCTGTTCTTTGTTTCTGTGCTAGATCACTTGAGTATGATCGACTCTAAATCCATCCAAGCTGCTGTGAAGTCGATATGTTTGTCCTTCTTTATGGTTGAGTAATATTCCATTGTGTATATGGACCACATTTTTATGAACCTGTCCAGTTGTGATGGCCAGCACAATTGGTTCCATGTTTTTGCTATTGTGAATAGTGCTGCAAAAAGCATGCATGTGCAGGTATCTTTTTTGTAGCATGATTTGTGTTCCTCTGGGTATATTCCCAGTAGGGGGATTGCTGGGTCATATGGAACATCAATTTCTAGTCCTTTCAGAAATCACCACACTGTCTTCCAAAGAGGTTGCACTAGTTTGCATCCCTACCAGTATTGTAGAAGCGTTCCCTTTTCTCTGCATCCTCACCAGCATCTGTTGTTTTTTGTTTTATTAATGATGGCCAGTCTTACTGGGGTTAGGTGGTATCTCAATGTGGTTTTGATTTGCATTTCTCTGATGATGAGTGAGACTGAGCACATTTTTATGTGTCTGTTGGCTGCTCATATATCTTCTTTTGAGAAGTGTCTATTCATGTCTTTTGCCCACTTTTTAATGAGGCTGTTTGCTTTTTTCCTTTTGGTACATTTGAGTTCCTTGTAGATCCTGAATGTTAGGCCTTTGTCAAATATACAGTTGGCAAATATTTTTTCCCTTTCTATAGGGGCTGTCTCCCTGCTCACTTGATGGTTTCTTTTGCTTTGCAGAAGCTTTTCAGTTTGATGAGGTCTCACTTGTCTATCTTCTCGCTTATGGCATGGGAACTTGGGGTTTTTATCAGGAATTGGTTGCCAGTTCCATAACGGTGTCTCCTGCATTTTCTAAGGTTCTTGTAGTTTGAGGTTTTACATTTAGGTCTTTGATCCATTTAGAGTTGACTTTTGTGTTTGGTGATAGGTAGGGGTCTTGTTTTAATCTTCTGCATGTGGTCAGCAAGTTTTCCCAGCATCATTTACTGAATGGTTCTCTTCTCCCCAGTGGTTGTTGGTGGAGGCTTTGTCAGAGATGAGATGGTTGAGAAACTGAGACTTTGCTTCTGGAATCTCTATCCTGTTCCATTGGCCCACATGCCTGTTCTTGTACCAATACAAAGTTATTTTGATTATTGTAACTTTTTAGTAGAGTTTAAAGTCTGGAAGTGTGATACCTCCCTCTTTTTCTTTTGTTGAGGATTGTTTTGGCTATTTGTGGTCATTTATGTTTTCATATGAATTTCTGTATTGCCATTTCCAGGTGTGAGAAAAATGATGTGGTAATGCAATGGATATTATGTTGAATCTGTAGATTGCCTTGAGTAGGATGGACATCTTTTTTTTTTTTTTTTGAGTTGGAGTCTCACTTCGTCGCCCAGACTGGAGTGCAGTGGCACGCTCCCGGCCACCGCAGCCTCGACCTGCTGGGCTC
>CAUYQG010284031.1:0-11286 GCA_963574415.1 Tarsius wallacei | reverse complement strand
ACTCCATCGCCCAGGCTGGAGTGCAGTGGCACGCTCATGGCTACCACAGCCTCGACCTGCTGGGCTCCAGTGATCCTTCCGCCTCAGCCTTCCAAGTAGCTGGAACTACAGGCGCGCGCTACCACGCCTGGCTAATTTTTTGATTTATTGTGGAGATGAGGTCTCACCAAGTTGCCCAGGCGGGTCTCGAACCCAGGGGCTCAGGCAATCCACTCACCTCAGCCACCCAAAACGCGGGATTACAGGCTGAGCCACCGAGCCTGGCCTATTTTGCTCATTTATGTTTGCAGAAATGTGGAGAATAAGTGAAAGAATGGATTCTTCCTATTTATTTATTTACTTATTTATTTTTGAGTTGGAGTCTCACTCTGTTGCCCAGGCTGGAGTGCAGTGGCATGCTCACGGCCACCGCAGGCTTGATCTGCTGGGTTCAGGCGGTCCTTCCACTTCAGCCGTCTAAGTAGCTGGGACTACAGACATGCACCACCAGCCTGGCTAATTCTTTGATTTATTGTAGAGATGAGGTCTCACCAAGTTGCCTAGGCTGGTCTGGAACCCGTGGGTTCAAGCAATTCTCTCACCTCGGCCTCCCAAAATGCTGGGATTATAGGCGTGAGCCACCACGCCTGGCCACTAGAAATTTTAATAAGAACCCAACCGTAGCAATCTCTTTGCATCAAGTAAATTCTGATGCACAAATGTCATTAAAAATGAAACAATAGAGTCACATGTCCTTTTAGCAAAATGGGATGCTCCAGGTTCTTTTCACAAATTATTGCACAATGAAGTCCTTCTTGTTAGCCGACTAATAGGGCGAAGATATTGTATTTCCTTTTCGTCTTTAAAAATACACTGTTCATGCATGAATTCTTAAGTCTGAGAAAACTCACTCAGGATACTGTCATCTGAGGACACACAGTCTGAGATTTCACTTTAAGGATGGATTTTTTTTACCATCGTTATTGGAGTGCTACTCTCTGTCTCTTTTCATTTCATATTCCAGTTTGTCTAATAACTTGAAATGTCTTTTTCTGTCCATTTTCTTTCCTTGCCTTTAAGGGTGGAAAATAAAAAATCCTGAGGTGTTACTTTGTTTAATGAAGGCTAAAAGCAGGCTGCAAAGATGTCATCTGTCTTCTTTTATACCTTCTTGAAGGGTGAGGGAATTCTTCTGGCAATCAGAAAACCAAAGGATGACAGCCTGCTTCCCTATGGCATCATCCGTCTAGGCAATTCCATCATTCTTCCATCATTTATCTTTTTTGGCATAGTTGGGAAGAATTGATGGGTCATGATGAGTAACAATAATTCCTGGGATATCGAAATAGTAAGATATTTCAAGAGGCAGGAAAAATAAGATCACCGAGATCCCACTATATACCTTGAGACGTTGCCCTTAGATAAAAAGGATCCTGATGGACCCATGTGGTGATTGCAAGACAGAATAAGTTTTATTTCATTCAAAATATGTAAATTATTTCTTTGTTCTTTGGAAGAAGTGTGAGAAAGAAGAAAAGGCCTAAAATATCAATCCTTATGAAGAGATCTCAAAAGAAAAGACACAACGGAAGACTTGGAACAGAAGGTGAGTATAGACAGGCACTCCAGCTGTTTGGGGCAGGTCTGACCAACAGGTAAAACAGGGAGAGATGTGTGTGGGGTTATTGAGTAAATCAGATTCGTCATCACCAATGCTTTGTTGGAAAATGAGGCCTCAGGCTGGGGGCCGAAGATGGCCACCCATCAGTCTGAGCAGCGTGGACTCTATTCTGTGGGCAAGACGCAGTCCCTACAGTGGATTCTGACCAGGGGTGGCATGATTCATGCAAACATTTTTTCCTGGCTGTTTTTTTTTTTAAACTGTGATTGCAGGGTTTTATTCCCAAGGAAAACATGTAGCTTTTAACGTGTAATAAAAATATGTGAGAATCTTACCATTCAGTTCGGAGCATTATGCATCCATTTGCAAGTTGCCTCAGTAGGGACTACATTCATTAACACAAATTAAAACCCACATGCTGTCTTCAAAGCCTAGTAAAACCATACACACATTAACCAAGACGCCATTTAGTTAAACTCCGTTGCATCGTAAGTTTGTGCCGACTCCCCGGGTCTGGACTCTTTGAAGTGGCACACTGGTTAGCCATGAGGGGGTTGTGACAAAAGTACTAGACTCCTCGGTCTGGAAAGGTGAGGTTGAAGAGAGAAGATTGCAGGGGATAAAGCCGACGTGCTTTTATTTTTCACATTCTGGGAGAGTTTCATAGGGAAGAAGCTTATGGAACCATTATCCCAAGAGGTGGTAGTGCTTGCAAAAGTAATTTCAAAGATTAAGATGCATGTGGAGATGACAGTTATAATTGGCTATTAAAGAAAACGGAGTGCTTTGGGTGGCTCACCCCAGAGGCTGTTGTCAGGGCTGTAAATTTCCAACTGCTCAGGTAGGGAGTCACACCTAGTGTGCCCCTTCTGACATCCCAGTGAGGCAGTTTGCTCCAAGAGGGACATCTTGCTTTCAGACTCCCTGTCCCCTTCCCCCCAGAACAATCATTTATTGTTGACTGGGCTCAGGAGATGTTTCTTGCTTGGGATCTCTCGAGGAGTTGCAATAAAATCTTGACTGGAGCTGCAAGCATCTCAAAGGCTGTCTGTGGAAGCTGCTAGGACCTCAGCTGGGGCCAAGGGCCAGAAATCCGACATTTGACCTCTTCATTATTGCCTGGGTTTCCTCACCACATGGCAGTGAGAATTGAAGAGAAAGCGTCCCAAGGGAGGCCAGACTAAAACACATTTAATAATCTAGCCTTGGCGCTCATACAGTGTCACCTGTGCTGTGTTCTTTTCATTAGAAATGAGTCCCAGCCCTTTGGGAGGCTGATGCAGGAGGATTACTTGAGTCCGAGAATTCGAGACTAGCCTCTGCAACATAGCGAGACCTCATCTACCAAAAAAAAAAAAAAAAATCAGAAAATTAGCTGGGCGTGGTAGTGCATGACTATAGTCCCAGCTACTCTAGAGGCTGGGGTAGAAGGATCACCTGAGCCCAGGAGGTCAAGGCTGTTGTGAGCCAGGATTTTCGTGCCACTAGACTTCAGTCTGGGTGACAGAATGCAACCCTGACTCTAAATAAATAAATACATGGAACAAAACAAATAAATTCCTACATCCAGCCCAAATTCGAGGCTAGGGACATTACACTCCACCTTTTGATGCGGGAAGCCATCACCTTAAAAAAATGCTCGTTATCATTGTCACATATTGATAATAATCTTACCTAACATTTTCCCTATGCCTTTCTTTCAACAAATCTATCATTCATTCATTCAGCAAATATTATGATGTTAGGCATGATGTTCATACTTACATTTGAATAGGACTTCACAGTTTTCAAATTCATTATTTTACCATTTATGTTGGGATTCTCAACAGTCACGCATGACAGTCTGGGGGTGCTTAATTATTTCCACTTTTCAGATACAGCAGTAAGTGACTAAGATACTCATTCCAAGTCCCTGAGCAAGTGTCTGGTCCAGAGAGCATTCAAACCCAAGTCTGTCTGGGGACCATATTCTTTCCACTTACCACCCAGAGCACCATCTCTCTCTCTCAGTGTCCGAGACCGAGGAGGATGATAGACAGCCTGGCAGACTTATTCTGAGGAACGTGACCTGAACACTGGGTGACCACATTGGAGATACTTGAGAGTGAAAGGCAGCACTGTTAATCGTGACACTGGAGTGACCAGCATGGATCAGAACCCTTCCAGGGACATAGGGTCACTCTCCTCACAGATAGTCAAGCTTCACTGGAACCCAAATGTCTCGTGCTTTTCGACCAAATCATGCCTTCCTCTTTAAGCTTCCTACCTCTTTAAGCAAAACCAACAAATGTTGACAGAGTCACACGTATATACGAGGACCCACAACTCTCTGAGAGGCACGAGGGCGTCTAGGTACTCACGTGCAGCTGCTTGACCACCTCGGGAACCTGATTCGTCCCTGGGAGGAGATGGTTCCGCAGTCCGGGTGTCTCATCTCCCTCTCAAGTTGCATCATTGGTTCGGGAGGGAGGAAGGCCACTTTTTAGAAAGAGGCAGTAGGGCGCTCTGGAGCGAATAGGCCCATCAGCATAGCCCCTGCTGCAGAAGTGGCTGGGACCTTATACCCTACCTCACTCAGTCACTGGGAGCTGGCTGCCATGGGAGGGGCATGGCCTTGGGTGGGGCAGACATCTACAGTTGAGGCAGACTTTGAAGGAGCCGTGAGCTGCGGCCCCGTGCTGACCATGCTTCCCATAGGTGGGCCATGTCCCTCCTTCAAGAGGGACCTGGATGGTGTTATAGAAAGAACTGGAAAACAGAAAGAAAATTTAGTCTATTTATTTATCTTAACTCCCCCCCTCCCCTTTTTTAAGAGACAGGGTATCACTCAGGTTGGAGTGCAGTGGTACAATCATAGCTCACTGCAGCCTCAACCTTCTGGGCTCAAGTCATCCTCCCGCCTTAGCCTCCTGAGTAGCTGTGACTATAGGTGCATGTCACCACTCTTGGCTAATTTTTAAATTTCTTGTAGACATGAGGTCTCGCTGTGTTGCCCAGGCTGGTCTTGAACCCCTGGGCTCCAGCTGTTCTCTCACCTCAGTCCCCCAAAATGCTGAGATTACAGGCATGAGCCACCATGCCCGACTGGAAAACATGGTGTAGATTCTACCACGAATTAATTTGTGCGGCACTGGGTGTGTCCTTCCCGCTTCCCGAGACTCTCCATTCTCATTTGTAAAGTGAGAGAGCTGAACCAGAGTTAGAGCCGGCCTGGTTCCAGGCTGTTGTCCCGTAGCTACCAAGTCACCTGAGCTGGGAGTGGGCCGAATCAAGCCTTCGTGCTCCTGGTTGGGGATATTTGTGACCGGCTGTTCAAAGTAAACTAGAATACCCCCTGGAGAACAACATTTTAAATGGAACGGCAGAAAAATTTATCGTGACTGCTAAGTGGCTAAAGAACAGAGAATCCCTAGGGAGTGAGTGGATGCCACTTGTCACACTCGAGAAAGATTTAGCCTTTCCGTTAATGGGAAAGCGTGTGTGGAGTTGTGGTTAATAACTGCCTTGTGCTGTATTTTGCATTTATGGGGAATGGATTGTGTCTTTCCTGTTCTTTGGATTTTTACTTCCTCCCTAAAAACTCTTCACCAGCTTCTTTTGTGTCTTGTAAACATTGACTTCAGATGGCACATTTGACGTGGAAGGTTTTTTGAGACTAATGGATTATCTGTAGCTTTCCATTACTCTTATCTCCTGTTCCCGAGGTAATTAAAAGATGTGCCGTTGAGTAATTTCAAGTGTTTCATCCAGTTATCTAATCTACAGTGTTCATCTTTCTCTGCATTGCCAAATAGCCTCTTTTCTCCCAGTCCACGAAATCTTGGAGGCCTGGCTGTTTCTTGTAGATTTCCGACAGGGATAGCAGGTCATCCTGGCCCCATGAGTCCTCTGGACAGGCAGGTGTCAGCAGGTGTCAGAAGGCTCAGTGACAGGGTGGCATCTTAGAACATTCCATCCCCTGATTCCTTGGAAAAGGTGAAAGTGAAGGGGAAACAGAAGACTTGGGGAGGTGGTTTCTCTGCAGCGTGCAGAGGGAGTTGTCTTCTTGCCACCTGCTGCAGAGAGATTCAGGGGGCCGTGATTCCCACCAGGTGGGGAAGTGTAGAAGGGGCCCTGTGGGCATCAGCGCCATCTCTAGTACTGTCAGTCTTCAGCGGCGAGGTGGGAACAGGGAGCCAAAACTGGAAGGGCAGTCCGGTGGGTCCTGGTCCTTTGTGGGCTACAGACGAGGCAGCCCCTGAAGGAGCTGAGTTTTCCAGAGGTGAGCTCCCAGGTGGGTTTTGAGGAAAGCATGGGATATTGATGAGTGGAGAGGAGCAGGGCAGACAACGTAAGGAAACGCCAGTGCCAGGACTCTGCCAGGACTCAGATGTGCTGGGGGACGGAGCTTCGTTGGCACCAGGGACCGAATGGGGACAGAACGGAGATGAAATGGCATGACTGCTTGTGATCAGAAGTCCTTCCTCTCTCTTTTCTGCCAGGAATCTCACATATTAAACTGGGGCTCACTCCAGGTTCCTGAGTCAGTGGAAAAATGCATTTGAAGCATTTGCTTTTTTTTTTTTAGAGTTGGTGCCTCACTCTGTCGCCTGGGTTGGAGTGCAGTGGTGCACTCACGGCCACCCCAGCACCGACCTGCTGGGCTCAGGCGATCCTTCTGCCTCAGCCTTCCAAGTAGGTGGAACTACAAGTACACACTACCACACCTGGCTAATTTTTTGATTTATTGTAGAGATGAGGTCTTGCCGAGCTGCCTGGGCTGGTCTCAAACCTGTGGACTCAGGCAATCCACTCGCCTCGGCCTCCCAAAGTGCTGGGATGACAGGCTGTGCCGCTGAGGCCGGCCCGTTTGAAGCATTTGAAGGCTTTCTGGAACAGGTGGGGCCTGGCATCTCATTGTCTGGATGTGGGGATCTTATGAGTTTCAGTTCACAGTGGGGAAGAGACCAGATGGTAAGGAAGCAGCACCCCGAGGGAGACTGTCATAGCTCAGATATGAGGAAAAGAAAGGGGAGTGGCGAGGAAGTTCCAAAGTGCTGTACGTTTCTTGCTAAATGTCGTCAATCCCTTCCGGAAACCTAGACCTGAAACCCTGTAATATCCCAAACACCTCCACAATGCACCATTTCCAGTGTCACTGCCCTACCCCAACTGAGCCCTTTAATATCGTGACCTCGGACTGCTATACGGAGTTAGCTGGACTTCCTGCTTCAGTTACCTTTCCTTCAAATTACAGCATCTTCACTGCTTCTGGAGTCATCTTTCTGAAACACAGCTGTGAGGGCTCTCCTCTGGCTTTCCCAAGTCCTCCCAGCCCCTCCAAATTAGGCTGCAATTCCTCAGCTAGCACTAAGCCCTTTAGCTTGCTTTTCCATTCTTATCGCCTGGATTCCCTCTCCCTCGATCTTATAGAAAACCACTGTTTTAATTTTGTTGCTGCCTTTTCTTTACTCATAAAGATGCCAGGGGTTGGGTCAGGGTCCCGTTGCACACCACCCAGAAAGCCAATTGCTGAGACAATGAGTATTGCCAGAGAAGAAGGCTTTTATTTGAGTGATATCAGCCAAGGAGAACAGGAGATTCATCCTCAAATATGTCTCCCCGTCCCACTGAAGTTAGAGGTTTATATAGTAGGGCAGGGATATAGAAAACAGGAATTGGGGCAGGATCAGGATGAGGAGTTGGTAAACAGGCGTTGTCTGGCATCTCACGGTCTGGGTGCTATGATCTGGTGAGTTTCAGTTCCTTGATACTACAGACCTGAGGGTTGGTTTCCTGAGACAGGAACTCAGATAAGACAAATGTAAGTTTCAAGCTTTAAGGCCAGGAGGGTCAATTTCTATATTTATTCAAAAGACTGTAACCATTAGTTCTACGGGAATGCTGGGCCATTTCAATAATGTGTCCTGATTAGAATCTCTTCTTTTTTGCTCCCTCCCCTATGACCTCCTCTATAGAATTCTTGCCATCGTTGAGACCTAGTCCAAATGTCACTTTGTTCATAAAGTTTACCAAGATTCCTCTGAGCAGATTCTACCTTTTCCTCTTCTCTATGATCACATATATCTCAGTTTGCTTTGATTATTGTTTTTTTTTGTGTTCCAGATGAAAGGGCAATGGAAGGGCAAGGATGGTGTCTGAGTGATCTGTAGATGCCACATAGTACCTCAGCATTCAGAGACAAATTGTTTTACCTCTTACTACTCTCACCCTTGAAACTTCGACATCAGTTATTTTCTCTTTCTGCGTGTATTTCTCTTGGTGACCAAAATCTTTTCTCCAAATGTCCTGGTTTTGAATCTCTGCAGGACCAGTATTATTCTGCTTCCAAATCTTCCTCTGAATGTTAGTAATAGCAGTCAATATCAGACCTTGTCCTACAGCAGAAGTGGTGGTCACACAGGAGCTCCATTTTCTCTGTCCTGAAGCCCAGTGTGGTAACCCATCACAGTCAGAAGGGCCGACTCCTTGGGTAACCACATAGACTCATTTTGTAAATGTCAAAAATGGAGGTCAGTAACTACTTCTTTGGTGATGTTAAGAATAAAAAAATCAAACTGCTGGTGAATGAAGAGTTTGTAAAGACTGAATATTCAAGATGAAGTATTCAGATAATCCTGACTGGGCACAGTGGCTCACACTTAATCCCAGCACTTTGGGAGGATCCCTTGAGGTCAGAAGTTTGAAACCCCAGCCTGGGCAACAGAGCGAGAACCCCTCTTTCAAAAAATATAAATGAAAAAATTAGCTGGCCGTGGTGGTGTGCGCCTGTCGTCCCAGATACTTGGGATGCTGAGATGGGAAGATTTCTTTGGCCCAGGAGGTTGAGGCTACAGTGAGTTATGATCACATCACTGAACTCCAGCCTGGGTGACGGAGCAGGATCCTGTCTCCAAAATAAATAAATAAATAAATAAATAAATAAATAAGATGATCCTTAGCGCATCCATTTTTGGATGTTATTGAAAATATCAGTTCACCTCCATTTACAACCTTTAATGTTAGAACTGAGGGTCCTTGGAAATACTTGTCTAACCCCCTGGAGAGTGTAAGGGGTAGACAAGAGTTAAGCGACTGGTCCAAGGTCACACAGCTAGTGGGTACCACATTAATATTACACAGCATTAACCCAGATATAGAGAGAAGGGCAAGGTCAGCCTGAAGCCAGCGATGCTGAGGGCAAGGAGACTTCCTTCCCAAACAGATAGACTTGGCATGTTCTCAACACGTTGTCGAGTTGGTTGCCAGGGCCACGGCAATTGACTAAATCGGTCACCTCACTCAGTCACCCATACCTCTGTCCAAAACATTTGGGTATTTAATGGACTCAGACTCTCCTTTTGGGACATCATGTTGCAGCCAGCTTGCAAACACTGCCACTGTAGACAAGGGCAATGTGGAAAGGCCTGGCCAGCAGGGCAGGAATTCTCCTGCTGGGTCAGCTTGAAGGGTTGTTGGAGGATTAACAGAGACTAGCTGGGAAGGCCACTGTACAGCTCCCGACCAGAAGAAGCACTTAATGACAATCACTCAGAACTGTCATAGGAACTGCTGTTATCTAACCTCAGAATTTGCCGCTGGAAGAAACCACAGAGGTCTTCTCGTTTAACCTCTTCAATAAAGAATTCCTGGTGGTCAACGCAACGCTAGAGCCTTGTGACATCAAAATGTGGGCAACGGTATAAGGTGCAAACTGGGGAGTCCTGTTAAAATGATCTAAATACCCCTCAGGTCTCTCTAGGGAAGGGGCACTACTACTCCCCCACTGGTCGTCTTTGTTAGTTCTTTCTTTTTTTTTTTTGAGTTGGAGTCTCACTCTGTCGCCCAGACAGGAGTGCAGTGGCCGCTCCCGGCCACCGCAGCCTCGACCCGCTGGGCTCCGGCGATCCTTCCGCCTCAGCCTTCCGAGTAGCCGGAACTACAGGTGCGCACTACCATGCCCGGCTAATTTTTTCTTTTTGATTTAATGTAGAGATGAGGTCTCGCCAAGTTGCCCGGGCGACTCTCGAACCCGCGGGCTCAGGCAATCCACTCACCTCAGCCTCCCAAGGCGCGGGATTACAGGCTGAGCCACCGAGCTGGCTTGTTAGTTCTTTCTTATGCTGAATTGAGGTCTTCCTTGCTTGCGCTCCTTGGCTGGGATTTGACCTTCTGGTGCAAAACAGAGCAAGTCTTCTGCTTTCTCAAGGGCAATCGTTCAGTCATTTGAAGATAACCATCATTTTCCCCCTGAGTCATCTCTCTGCCCAAAGAATCCTGATTCCTTTAGCTGTACGTCGTGACCCATGATTTCCTGAACCTTCCCAATCTTGCTTCCCTGCCTTTGGACAATTTTCAGGTTTATAATTAATGCAGAGCTGCCTTCCTGAAAGGATTAGAGTTGGTTTATGACAATGACAGCAAAAATGCAGCAAGGTTAGGCTTTATTCCTAATGGAAAAGGGAAATGAGGATCAGGAAAAATGAGGAAGCGAATATGATAACCCTAAGTGTTAATGAAATTGGTGTAACCCGATGCTGAGTTTGGCTCTAAGCATCTGAACAGCAACAGTAAAAGGAAAAGGACAATAAGACTTGTGAAGACTTGTTGTTAAAAAGGATTTATTGTTAAAAAGACTTTTGGGAGACGTGTTTTTTCTTTGACTCTCAACTTTTCCTACAGATTTTTAAAAAATAAACTTTAAATCTTGTGATAATTTTAGATTTGCAGAAACTTCACAAACACAGAATTCCTGTATACTTCTCTTCCAATGTCTCCCAATGCCAAGTCTTCTCTAACCATGACATATTTGCCAAACTAAGGAATTAACATTGGTACATAGCTATTAGCTAAATGCTAGACTTTATTTGATTTCAGCAGTTTCCCACTAATAACCTTTTTCTGTTCCAAGATTCAGTGCAGGAGAGCACGTTAAATTTAGTCATCTGGTCTCCCTGGTTGCCTCTAATTTGTGAGTTTCTCTGGTTTTCCTTCACACAGGGTTTTCATGTTTGTTGTTATCGTTGTTATCAGGGATGTTGAGTAATCCCCTTAATAATGAGATTTATAACAATAGCAGAATCACCTTTCTTTTTTTTAAACTTTAAACTTTTTTATTTTAAAGATGTGGGATCCAATTCAGGATTAGATATACAAATGTTCATTATGCAGGTACCCTTGTTGATGAGGTATGCCCCCCAAACCCCGGCAGTTTCCCTCCACTGCCAATCCCACCTCCCTTCCCCTGGCAGTTTCCCACTACCATCAATTCCATTCTTATAGCCTTATGGCAATTGTTCAAGCTCCGCTTATGAGTGAGAACATATGGTACTCTGTTCTTTGTTTCTGTGATAGATCACTGAGTATGCTAGACTCCAAATTCATCCAAGAATCACCTTTCATGGCCAGCTCTTGTGGTGATGCTCAGTAAATGTTGGTATTCAATATTTTAGTAAACCATGATTTTGTAGGCCAGGCTGGGTGGGTGGGTAGCAGGAGCGGTTCTTTCAGTGGTTTAAGCTGAACATTAGATAGGATTGAAGTCGGAAGTGAATGGCTCTAGGCCTTCATTCTTTTTTTTTTTTTTTTTTTTGAGTTGGATTCTCACGGTCGCCCAGACTGGAGTGCAGTGGCCGCTCCCGGCCACCGCAGCCTGGCCACCGCAGCCTTGACCTGTTGGGCTCCAGCGATCCTTCCGCCTCGTCTTC
>CAUYQG010284027.1:0-59626 GCA_963574415.1 Tarsius wallacei | reverse complement strand
CCTGTAATTCCGGCTACTCGGAAGGCTGAGGCGGAAGGATCGCCGGAGCCCAGCAGGTCGAGGCTGCGGTGGCCGGGAGTGGCCACTGCACTCCAGTCTGGGCGATCGAGTGGGACTCCAACTCAAAAAAAAAAAAAAAATTGTTACAGGAATGTATATCAAGAATCATATATCTCCAAAGACAAGTAGTTTAAATTTAACTTTGATTTGAAGCTTAAGCAAATGAAAATAATCAAACCAAACCTAATTAATACAATAGGAATGTCTGAACATTTTAATTGTATAAATTGCTGCCATATTTATTAAACTTTTTTATCCTCATAAAACATTTGAAAGGTTTATAGAACAAGGATGAATTTCATTCAGTTGGCTTAATACTGTGTATGAATTTGAAAGTTATGCTAGGAACCAAGATATGGGGAAAGAGTAGAAGCCTAAAAGGTTAATGTAGAGGAAATAAGCAGGAAGTGGAATGACTGCTTCTTGAGGAAGGTGGCTAGTTCTCCAAAGCACAGGTGACAAACCTAGGACCCGGTCAGGGTGATGTCAATAGGCAAGGAGGTCTGATGTAATGGGTGGGGCCCAGTAACTACACTTCCTAGACATTAGCAATACTTGGAATCCAATGGATAGCATGTTATGATTAGAGGTTTGGAGATGGGTTAAAATGGGATCTGGTTCAACTTTGGGTGGGAAATGAGGGCAAGAATTAAGCTAAGTGGACTACAGTGAAATGGGTTGGTATTTGGAGCAAATAAGGAGGCACCTGAAAATCTAAAGTCATATAGAACTGGTAAACACGGGAGCCAGTTTGGGAAGAGGATGAGAATAAGACATTGAGTGTGGAATTAGCAGAGGAGGCAGCTTGACTTGATTGTGGATGTCTTGAAGATTATTCTGGGCATAAAAGATGCTAAAGTTTAGTACAGTAAGATAAGTACTGTCTCAGTGACCTGTCAGCATAGTTTGGACCAGTTAGGTCCATATAAATATGTCATAGTGGACATATTTATAATCATAGTGGACTCTAGCGCTGAAGGTGACATCCTGATGCTGAAAGATGAGTAGGTGTGTGAAGATAGAAGCAGAAGTAAAATGAGGAAATAGGGCTTACAGAAGTTATATAATTGGTCCAAGACCATAGAGTAAGTTAAAGGAGAGCTGGGACTGGAACGTGGGTGTCCCACTTTTACCTCTGTCCCACAGTGAATATGAAATGGTCCAGCTGAAATAACCATGCTGTGGGAAGGCATGCTTGTTTCCTTTAGGGCTCTGACTATAATCTGTATGGGTATGTCCAGGTCAAATTACATTTATGGAACTCTGGAGAGGTTTGCAAATAGAGAGCTTTTGCTGGCATAAGACCTACTTGGTTTTGTAATGCAGGGACACAAATTTTCCACCCCGGCTGCACACTAGGATTACCTGGGGCGCTTTTAAAAAGTATAAATCATGCCAGAGGATCCCCACTCTCAAGAAATTCAAATTTAATTGACTTGGGGTGAGGCCCAAAGGATCACTGGCATAGAGTACAGTACACTTTCCCACTATTCTCTACTCTCTGCAAATAAAAGGGCACTTTCTAGGCGATAGTAACTCTTGTTCCTGCCATCGATTAGTGTGTGCCCTCGCATAATCTCTTTGCTTTGATTGCCTTATCTATGAAACACATGTCTTTACGTCTTATGTGATTATTGTGAGGATCAAAAGATAATATAATGTAAACTAAAGCATTACACACACCATAAAGAAGTCTACAGAGGCTCTATTCCAAGTCCCTGGGCCTGATGCCTTGTAAATAGGATCCAACTACAGTAGGGATGTGTTCTGTGTAAAAGCATCTAATGATGAAAATTCTAGCTAGTTTATCTAAAACCCATAACAATGAAAATAATATCAGAATCAGAATTAGGTGGGGGATTCTCTCTCTCTCTCTCTCTCTCTCTCTCTCTCTCTGTCTGTCTGTCTCTCTCTAGGAAGCCACACTTTCATTAATAATAATGTAGGGAGAGTCGATCAAATGTAAAATGCTACTTCTGAACATGAATACCTAGAAAAAGTCAGTCTTTTCTTAGTTTTTCATTTCTCTTATGAACAAAACCATATGATATCAATGGTAAAGCCTGAAGTGATTATATTTTATTTTGAAATCTTTTAAATATAAATTTGATGTAAGGAATTTCAGCTCTTCTTCTTCAGCGATGTGGAAATCAAAGCACTTCCTCTCAGCATGGGTGGACCTGAGCTTGTTTTGTAGAAGGTGATAAAAGTAAATGGATCATAAATTTGGTTCTGCTTTGGCATCAACTAGAGGTTTTTGTTTGTTTGTTTGTTTTAATAGTTTTGAGGACCCCACCCCAAATTTGTGGAGTCAGAATATCCCTAAGGAAAAGTGGGGCATCTATGGCTTTAAAAGATTGCCCTGGTGATTCTCAAGCTCTCTGCCCACCACTGGCCAGAGGTGGGGTGTGTGTGTGGGAACCACAGTTATATAGCTCAGGGTTTCTCAAGCTTTAATGTGCATACGATCAGTTGGGGATCTTATTAAATTGCAAGTTCTGATTCAGTAGGCCCTGAGTGGAGTCTGAGATTCTGCCTTTTTATCAAATTTCCAGGTGAGGCCAATGTTGCTGGTTCAGGGACCACCGTTTGAGTAGCGAGGAACTTGCTGTCATATAAAAGGGAAGCATGAAAACAAACAAAAAGAAAAACTTTCTTGTTGAACAGTTTGTGAGGATTTCATTGGTGAGTAACTTAGAAATTCTAGTATTAAAAGAAAGAATCTCAAAGCTTCTTGATTCTTTTCCTATGTAATGAGAGCTTGGTTAAAGGTCATGAATTCTTGGTTCCAAATGACCTTGGAATAGGCAGCAAGCAAAGGGAACATTCTGGACCTCAATAATCTCGGTTTTTAATAGGATGGAGTATCAAGGACAACTAGAGTCCTTCAGAGTGATTTCTACTTTTTGGGGTTTTTTCCATTATTTAATGGTAAATTCTATGCAACACCATCACATCTGAATTCACAGATATAAACCATGAGATGACAAAGATTCTACACACAGTGATCGGTAGAGTGCTAGAAATACCTGCTGACTGAAATGCTTTTCAAAACAGATTAATTGCTGCTCATGTCTATGTCACCCTAAGAAGGTCTGACACCGCGCAGCTTTTGAAATAGGACATGCAGCATCCCTTACAATGAATTTCATGCCATTACTCAGTACCCCACTGATATCATAAAAGGCTGACTCATTTCCTTTCCTCTGCATGATCTGTTACAATTGAAACTGGGATACCATATGCTGGGTCTAAAATGCTCAGTATGTCCAGTAGCTCATGGTGATTCTGCCAGCTTTAAGGTGATACACAGCCTGGAAAAGCAGGGGTAAAAACTGCTGTACAGCTGCATTGGAAGTTTTTGAGTAATTGGGGAGGATTTCATCAGCTAATAATTGTCACTAATGCCCCAAACTGATGGATGTCTGAAAGGCTCTTTTATAACCTTGAAGATCTTCTTTGTTGTTTTCTCAAAAATTTTCTTGCCAGACCTGCCTTGCCCATGGTGTTACTGTGCACATCGTTTCTAATAAGGCTCATAATAAGAATATTTATTTCCTTGTCCTTCACCATCAAGATTGTCAAGAATGTCAGCACAGCTCAAGGAACAGGATTTCAGAGCAGCTGACTGCTGCCAGCAGAGACAAACACAGTTTAGTAGATGTCTACAAAAATTTTAATATATTTCTCTGTGGGAAGGGGAAAGTAGTCAGGTACTTCATTGTGTAGCAGCACAGCATCATTTCATGTGTTTTGCCTTTCCTAAAGATATCATTATATCAGAAAGCAGTGGTCTTTTTTCTTAATATACCTACAAGATTAATTTTTAGAGTTGCTACCATGTGATAAAAGCTTAATGCTGTAAAGGTAGCTGGCAGAAGAAATTAGCAAAATACTCAGTTTTTATTTTGATCAGATTGCCTATCAGGGAGATAAGTGCTAGTATAAGCAAAATTCACCTGAATACTAAATATATGTCTGTAGTTTAGTGGTTTCCTCATATAAAGGACAGGGCTTCAATAATGCAAATATACTTTATAAGTAAGGTGTTTTGCATTTACTGAGTTACAATTTTGTGATAGAACTAAAAGGAATTTGAGAAATTTCTTTTAATCTCTTTACTTTGTAGATAAGTTGAGGGAGGCATAAAATTTGAAGGTATTTGTTCAATATCAAATAATGATTTGAAACAGAACCAGAACCAGTACTCATATCCTGGATACCAGATTTAGTGCTTCTGTTACTAACTTGAAAAGAAAATGAAGACCTACAGTATAATCCCTTTTTCCAAACGCAAACACCTGAAAATCAAACCCAGATTTTTCTGCCAGTCTTCAGAAAACCAGAAACCCTAATAATTCCATGTACTTGATCCAGGTGTGGAGGAGCACCTGCTTGTCATCCTGCCTGTATGTGCAGTGTGTTTGAAGTGCAAACCTTTTAGCTATTTTGCCAATTGCTATTTTCTGTTGGAAATGTTAGTAGGGCATTAGATGAGAATGGAAATGTTACAACTTTTGAACACAGGATGAAAATAAAAGAGTGGTCTTTAAATTCTAACTTTAAAGAGTTTGTTCTTTTAATCATATTCTATATGATTAAAGAGTTTAATCTTTTAATCATATTCTATATGATTAAAAGAACAAACCAAATAGAAACTTAAGGCAATAAATAACAAGGATAGCAGATATCAAACTAAACTTCAGCCTAAATGTTCAAGAGTAGAGTTTATCAATCTTGTCATCGCAGACCTTGTTGGACATTTGCCCTTCAGTCATCATAGGTCCTTTTAGCATATACTGCAATTTGCCTATACAACATCTCTTTACATTTTCCCTTATTAACAAAATTATGATATTTCCAGGGCATGATACAGCTGCATAAAATACTTGAGTTTTCAGCCTCCTTTGCCACTGTGGGTGATCAATGAAATGTAGGCAAAGTGCTCAGGCAAAGCAAACTTTCCACAATACAAGTAAACTAAAATGGAAAAAAAAAAGCTTTTGCCTTTTGTCTTTGCTTCTTCCCATATCTTCCTGTTTGGAATGCAGACTTCATGCCTCAGCCATAGCACATGCTAAGAACTTCAGAGAAGGATCAGAGAAAAGGTTTGAATCCAGGAAGACATCCCCAAGAAGCTATGCTAGCTTTAGACTGCATACCTTTGAAAATTTTGCATGTGAGAAACAAAACAAAACAAAACAAAAAAACCAACTCTAATCTGTAAGCCAGTGTTAGCTGGGTTTTCAGTTATTTGCAGTCAAATGCATTTCTAACTGATCTAATCTTTATGAGTCTCCACAAAGTGATCTTGGCTTCTGTGGTCAAGGGACTTTTGCTCTTGGTCTGGTCCCGTGATATTGTGATTAATAAGAAGTATATATTTGGTCTTCATCCCCAGTTTTTGGAACAGAACTTCTAAAATCCTTGTAATTTCTTGAGTGATAGGGACAAGAGGAGCATTGTCTTTGTTATTCATAATAATTATCTTTCAAATATAATTGAGTATATGCTAATGAGGAGACCCTTGGTAGCCCCCTAGATAGCTTCAGAAAGGGAATTGATTGCCACAGGAACCAACAATGTGATAAGAGGGTTGAAACTTTCAGCCTGCACCCAACTCCCTACCCCTGAGAGTGGGAGAGGGAGGGGCTAGCAACTGAGTTCAATCGCCAATGCTCAATGATTGAATCAATCATGCCTACATAATGGAACCTCCACAAATACTCTAAATGGCAGAGTTTGGAGAGCTTCCAGGTTAGTGAGCCTATGCATGTGCCAGGACAGTATACATGGACAGAAACTCCTATCCTCAGAATTCTTCCAAACCTCACCCTATATATGACATTATCTGGTTGTTCATATGTATCCTTTATAATAATCCAGTAGAGTAAGTAAACTGCCTTCCCTGAGTTCTGGGAGCCATTGTAGCAAATTATGGAACCCATGGAGGGGGTTATAGAGACCCCCAGCTTATAGACAGTTGGTCAGATGTATGGAAGATCAGGGACTTGCGATTGGCCTCTGATGTGGAGCAGTCTTGGTCTGCAACTACCTCTGGGGTAGTCAGTATTAGAGTGTAATTGAAACATTAGACAGTTGGTGTCCAGAGGGTTGGATAATTGGTTTTTGATGTGGAAAACCCCATACAATTTGTGTCAGAAATATTGTGAGAAGAAAGTTCGTAGACTGTTCCCAGAACAACAAGGAGATGAAATGAAGCAGGGTCATCTTTTTTAACCCAATCAAGTTTTAAGAAGTATGGTAGTTTTAGCTACATTGCTTTGCCAAGCTAAAGAATTCTGATTTTGATTGACTTGGTTGTCTTTCCCCTTATGCCAGGTAGACAGCAGTGGGGTGAAACATTTGCACAAATCTGATATTTTTCTGTCCTAATTATGGGAGGCATTCACAATGGTTCTTTCTCTAAATGGAGGAACTGGGGGACTGCCTATAAATGATTGTCCACTCAGTTGTCTAGAGGGAGAGTGTTAAAGAAAAACAGCGGTGAGTGAAGTGTGCACATGTTGGTGCATTGCTACGTACCTCCAGAATGGGGTGGCGGGCCACACAGTAGTACCATTCCCTGACCTCGACGGACAGACACAGTACTTCTTGTTCTTGTTTTAAAGTTTTCAAGATCTGTTGGGAGAAAAAAAAGAAAAAACATTTAAACTTTAGGTCCTCAGATACCATGGGAGGGTATCACTATTTCAAAAGAGAATAGTTCTGCTGCTGAAAACAGCCTTGGTAGCACCGTACCAGGGGAATTGAGTTTAGCTTCCTTTTGCACAATATTTTCCCATCTTCCTTGATTCCATAACTAGACTCTCCACTAAAACAGCCATTTGTCATATGTGCCTATTTATATTTAAAACAATTAAAATTAAATACAATTTATAATTCAGTTCCTCAGACATAGTAGTCACATTTCAAGTACTCTGTAGCCAGCCACACACAGTTAGTGGTTACCACATTGGACAGCATAGATATGGAACATTTCCATCATTCCAGAAAATTCTATTAGACAGTGCAGGTCTAGGCAAAGAAACTGAGGTTTAAAGATGTTAAGTGACCTATCCGAAACCTCTATGTAATTATATATCATCATCACAATGCAAACTCATATTTTCTGATACTTAATTCTGCTCACAAACCATTCCATTATATGAAATTATACTTTCCATATATACCTAGTGCATGACTCTCTTTATACACACACAACACACTATGTACAATGTGTAAGTAGACATATACATAGACGCATAATTGTTTTAAGGTTCTTAAGGTATACTTTTAATTATTTAGAAGGTATATTTCAGAGTTCCTTTTGGAAGAAAGTTTTATTTCCTCATAATGGTCAAGTCTGGTTAGAGAGATAGAGATAAAACATTTATAAATCCTAAGATTACAGTTTGAGTCAGTAAATAAGCAGTTGCAAATAAAAAGCAATTTAATATAAGAAATATGTCTGATAAAGTGAGACATGTCATTGTTCAGAAATCGTTTTTTTCTCCCACCCTCCCAAATATAAGTCCTTTCAATAAAGAGTATAAGTGTCATTTCATTTTTTATTGTCTACAACATTTGATTTAAAAATCTCTTACTGGATTTGAGGACCATTCCAAGTTAAGTGTGTTGTGCAAGGTTTCAAGCCATCTGGCTGTGCACACAGAAGTACAGTAACATTTATTGATGGCTGTCTACGTGCTGTCCACTTTGGTATTTTATGATAATTATCTCACATGATCCTACTAACAATCAGGAAGGCTAGTTACAAACTGGAATGTTTACACACTCAGACAGTTTCAGAAAGAGCTCAGGATATTAGAATAAATTATACATATACATGTGTTAATTAACAGATTCTTCTGGAATTAGGAAAATTTATAAAAATTCCCATGTATTTATAAAAATTCCTTTAAGTACTATCTGATTGCCAGCTCAGAATGTAAGCATTGTGAAAACATGGCTTCTGTCCTGTGGGGACTCAAGCATTTAGAGGGCAGGTCTGACACATAACACCTAATCATAGCAACTCAAAAACTTCCAGAGTTTGTATGTGAAAGGCGACATGAAGGACACATACATACTCAGCACAAAACAAATCAGTGCTATAATTTGCATTACATTTCCGATTTTAAAAACTTATTTTTATTCAATTGGTGCCAGTTGAAGGTAGAACATGGTATTTCTCTCGCTCTTTTTTTTTCCTTCAAGAAAACAGTCTGAGATCTCTTTAAAAAATTAAGCCGGAGACTTAAAAAAGCTTTATTTTAAAATTAATATTTTAAGCCTTTATCCCTAAAAGTGACACTGAATCAGTCTGGATTGTCACTTCTACATACAAGTTCTTAGAGTAAGTCATCTGCGTTTTAGTATAGATATCCCATTCAGTTTCCAGAGTTGCATGAAAAATTAAGAGCTGACAGATAATAGAGATCAGATCTCATCTAGGAAAAACGAATCATGATCTCTGACCAGATAAATAGTATTAAGAAATGAGAAAGAGACAATTATATGCAATGATTTTTAACTATCCTTACTTGCTAGATTCATGTTTCTTCCTTTTGAGTTTATGAATTCTTTCTGTTCTATAAGATTTTGGCATTTGAAGTATATCTCATTAACTTGATATTTGAGAAAATATTTAGAAACATATCTTTTTAAGTATTTATTTTGAGCCGGGATATCACTCTGTTGTCCAGGCTGGAGTGCAGTGGGATGATCACTGTCATGGCTCACCATAGCCTTGACATCCTGGGCCAGGTGATCCTTCTGCCTCAATCTCCTGAGTAACTGGGAATACAGGCATGTGCTACCATGCTTGACTTATTTATTTATTTATTTACTTGTTTATTTATTTGTTTGTTTATTTAGTAGAGACAAGGTCTCCCTATGTTGCCCAGGCTGTTTTTGAACTCCCAGGCTTAAGCAATCCTTTTACCTCAGTCTCCCAAAGTGCTGGGATTACAGGCATGAACCACCACACTTAGTCTTAGAAATATTTCTTAATATTAATTGAAATATATTCCAGATTGTAAACTCTTCCTATACAAAGAATGAAAAGGCTACATGTGGGCAGATCTGAGTTTTAAAACCTTCTCTGCCACTAATTAGCTGTGTTGATCTTGAACAGGTCTTAATTTTCTCAAAAATATAATGAGAATAAATGTGCTCTGTTTTAAAATAAGAATCACATGCAAGATTAAATGAGAGAATATTTGAAAGAGCATGAGGGCAAGCACAAGGCCTTTTATGCTGTAAGGTTGGTACTCAACATGTGCTTGTTCTTCCCACTGAGAACTGCTGTAATCCAAAAACAAATCCATTTAGGGATGGGTTCCAAATCGCAAGTACACACTACGGTGAGCTGTATATGCTAATCAGAGGACATGATATTTATGCACATGTTTAGGGCAAGGTTACATGTCCAAAATTGTTTTTTTTCAGATATAATTATTTATCCAGATCCTAATTACTAGTAAAATGAAACTTTTGCAAGTCAAAGAACTCTGTGTGTGATTGGGTATGTTTTGAACTCATGGCTAAGACTTTACCAGCAATATTTCCACATATATTATTTTATTTAGATTTATTTTATCTGCAAAGCCTTAGTACTAGGTAATGAACAGTAGTGGCAGAAATTATGTGATAGTTTGAATACATTATGGATAAGCTCTATCACCGGAACCATAACACTAGTAGCAACAATAGGACCTACTTGCAAAATGTATTGAGGTCATGCCATATCGCAAGTATTCTTCTTATATGATCTCATTTAATTCATTATAGTTTAAATTCCCAATTTATACATGATAGAATTGAAGCTCAGAGAGGTTCAGTACCATTTTCACATCCCTAAGACATTGCGAGCACAAAGATACAATTTCATATTTTGTCTCTTCCCAAAGTTACTTCTCTGAAGTACCAGTATCTATTGCCCTCCCATTGACGTAGTAAAGCCAGTGATAAAAAGCTTTCAAACCGGTTGCATGACATCCTAGAGACAAAAAAAGTTCATTTAAATGAATTTTACACTCAATAAATATGGAGGGATATCCACGTTTCAATAGGATGGGTTGGCACTTTGCTTCCAAATCTTCTCTATTACTTTGCTTTTCTTTGTGGACGAGTTTTCTATGTGGAGACTTTAAACATCAGGTGCAAAGGATGAAGTTGAACAAGGAGAAAATAACTAGACACGATTCTATTAAGAAGCAGCATTGCTACCCTGTTAAGAAGGTAGCTAAACAATTCTACTTGGGTAATATTCCCTTTAGTTCATACAGTTGGTTACTAAAGGTATGGCTGAGTAAATAATGTATATGTACAACATGGAGTTAATATCCAGGCACAGTGATTTCTCAAAATAGCTTGTTTATCCAGTTTTGTAAATGGTTCATTGACATGTGATGTGTAGACTTAAAAAAACAATAGCTCTATTTTTTGGTATTGGTTTTATTCATCAGCTTTTATATAATTTTTTTTTTATTTGTCTTTGAAAACAACTGTCCTTTATTCTCTTATGGAATTTACAATCTGATTTTTATTTTTAAATGAGATTAGAAAATAGGCTATAGTATTTGGAATGTGTTATCTCATTGAGAGCAGAGAGGACAAAGGCCTTAAAGCTGCAATATGCTATCAATAATAAAAAAAGACTTAATAAAGGAAACATTTGGAATTCAGAACACAAAGTAAATCCGAGAGTAAGGAGAAAAGTAACGTCCACATACTTCTTGTCTGGAAAGTTTTAAAATGTTTAGAGCTGGGAAAGAAGTAGCTTACTATATATACCTGGATGTAGTCTACAGAAAATCAGATCAAGAGGGTCCAAGATCTTCTTTTGAGAAGTAATAGCAGTAAATAAGAAATATTAATTTATTTAGGCCATCATGGGACTAGACATCACACATATGGTCAGGAAGAGCTGGAGCTATTCACAGAGAGACCAAACAGAGGAAGGTAAAAAAATTGATTTTAAAATAGCCAGAAAAGGTAAAAAAGATAACATACATCATGGTTTGTTAAGAATAGAGAGAAAGAAAAAATGATACAGCAAACCATGCATGTAATGCACACATTACTTAATGCGAGAGAAAAAAAGTACCAATTCACTTTTTTTCTGATTTGTATTCCATTAATTCTCACAGAGTGGCCTTAGAACAAGAAATTGTCAGAACGAATTCCCTTCGTTATTGCTTCCTCCAATTTTGAAAGAAGCAATCAATAAGGAAATCAATATCAACTTAGAAAAATGGTCAAGTGATATATTTGTTATGAATATGATTTCCATAATGATGATAGCACCATTTCTAAAAAGAAAAGAGATATTTTTGGAGAGTAACTCTAAAAATTCATTATCATGCAGCATATTTAAAATTATGTCTTGACTCTGCCATTTGCTTCCTGAGCGTGTGTGTATGTGTATGCTAATGTATTTGTATGATTCTTTGAATTGTAGAGGCTCATAGTGAAATTAAATCTAAACTTACAAACCTTATGTGTTGCAAAGCCATGTTTTTGACATTCTTTCCACTTAGGAAGAAACTATTAGTGAGATTGGCATGGTTGACTGGATTTCCTGTGAGAGAGTATATAGCAAGAGAAAGAATTGCATAACGGTTTAACTCGTTGACTTTGGAAATGGAAGAATCTGAGTACAAACTTGGCACTCTTACTTTCTAGCTGTATGATGTGGGCGAGTTACTTAATCTCCTTGATCTTCAATTTTTTTCACTTCTAATGTCAGGACAATAATTCCTATCTCATAGGACTTTCTGAAGATTAAGATCATATATGTAAAGCACTTAACATGTTGCCTGGCCCAAAGTCAGTATTCTATAAATATTAGCACTATCAGTATCATTTCTGAGCATTCAAGGGAAAGTCTATAGAAGGTGACTCCCTGGGAGAAAGTTAGTGAGTCCAAACTTACATCAGAAAAAATAAAAGCAACATTAGCGTGGTCAAGGCAATCCTACTGTGGGAAAGAATACATCCTATTTTGCTAGCCTTAATTATATTTTCAAGTCAAGACAGGTGTTGAAGTGAATCTGATACCTTATTCTTTGGCAATGTATGGAATGTATTCTTTATAATACTTACAATTAAGATATACACACATATATCCTTGATTCAGATAATTCACTATAAGAACTTCTCCCTACTGTGTTATGGTCTGAGAGAGCCTGTGTTACTTTGTAACATAAAAGTAAAAAAAATCATTGTAATAAACAGTAAAATTGATATTTGTTTATCTTTTAAAAAGAATGTAAAAATATGTGATTTTTTTAAAGACAGAAAGAAAAGATTAAGCATTATATTATTTACTGATTGCATTTACTTGCCAAGTATAAAGTTTTAGAAGTTCATACTATAGTATAGCAAGTGAAAATAGGATGGATATAAATGGAAATCCAAAAATATCCAGATATGCTAAAATAATAACATATTGATAGATATATTAGCATCTTGCTGTTTCTTATGTTATTCACTTTTCCATTTGTTTATCTGACATTCAGCAAAATATTTTTTAGTTCATTTTTGATGCCAAGTATTGGTGTCAGCCATTTTCTATCTCCAACAACTAAGCAAAACAAAACAAAACCTATGGCTAGTCTAAAAACCTGACATTTATTACCCCAATTTGTTGGAAGTCTAAGTAAAGGACCAAAATCTTATGCTAGGTATTGGCTTGACCTTGAAAAGAAAAGTAAATCTCTTTCCTGATCTTTGTAGAGATACCAAAAGGCCTTATTAATATTCCTAAACTAATGTACACACACTTTACAAATGACTAATTCACAGAAATTGCATCTGACCTTGTTCTCTCATAGCCCCTAATCTGCTGCCATAAACAGCACTATAAAAATCCTTAGTACATTTACTTCAGAGGAAAAGGGACAGGTCACTCGGAGCTCTCCCAGGTGCTGATTCCAACCCTCACAATGTTCTCCCTCCAACAGTCTTAACTTTTTTCTCACCCTGTCTGGTGATGCCAAATGAAACTCTACACTTTAGATATTACTTTGGAATTACAGAAATATCATTTTAAGCCACAAATATCTTCAAAGGTATTGCCTTGCTATTAGCCATTTACTGTAAAGGTGAATTAATATAATCAGATTGCTTTCACTTAACAAGAGCAGTATGGAGTCTTTGAATGTGACTTTTAAATAATCAAAAAGAAATAAAGAAAATTTAATCTACGAAGTAGTGGGAGAGGCAAGGTAGGGCTGAGAAAGTTTAAAAAATAATAATGTCTTAAGAAATAAGACAAGAAATGTGCTATGTGGTGATTGCCAGAGATAACTTTGCCTAGAGTTGCAGTCCTGAATTTAGCAAGATAGGAGATTACTCCCCTCTTTCTCTTCTTGTACCACATTACTGTATCATGCTTTGTTTCCAGGAACAAAACCTAAGCAAGAATTAAAAATATCATGATCAATATTTTATGTTATGAAGGATTCTGTGGGTTCTTTGGCAATTTAACCACTTTATAAATATTATCTTTCTGGAAGAATGTTAACACTAACTCCAATGAGCTTACTTAAAGAATACACACTTTCAATTTCTATGTATTTACTCATTTAATCTCACCACAACTTTGTGAGGTTGGTTCTATTGCTAATTCCATTTAATAGACAGAAAAATCAATATCCAAGGTCATAGATATAGTATAAGAAAGATCTCAGATTAGAATCCAGGTCTTTCTGACCCCAAAAGTCCATATATTATACATTGAATTAAATACTAGGAATGAAACCATACTTATTGTCTGATTGACTAGTTGAGGCTTTCACACTTTTTTCTCCCTCAACTGTGATTTTACTGACTTCAAAAGAAAATAAAGTTTGCTTTGCTGCCCTTTTCTCTGTAAGTGTATGACTTTCCTGATAGCTATTTTTATTTCTCATTTTAGTTCTTTCCTTTTCCTCATTTCTTTGACATACTCTATTTTTTCTAGATCTTTGTGCTATGTAAGAGACCAAAGAATAATTCAATTGAAAATGTTTGAGTTGCCCTGTGTGTTCTACAAAAATGTACACCTATCTAACTAATAAGTTTACTGCAATTAGTGAGCATTGTTAATAATGTCATTTTCCTTTGGAGACGGGTGCCCTAACATATAAACCATTATTCCAGCACTTTCTCTATGAAAGCTCATCTTTTTTCACATATCATCCTGACTCAGCAGTGCTAATGGTTAGGCAGTTGCATTCTTTATCTTTGGTGTCAGACTTATACAACACAAAGAGAAAGGTTTCATAAAAGCATTTGGCAGGGTAAATTTTAGAATAAAATATGGACTCTTTACTGGGCTCTACAAAGATCCTCTGGGATCTGACGCTTGCCTATATCAGCAGCCATGCTCTCTGCCACTTTACTTATTTTTACTGTAATAACCATGTTCTTCTAATACTTTAAAGCTAATCCTGTCTCAGGACCTTTGCACTTGATATTCTCTCTGTTTGGAGTGCTCTTTCCCCATATTTTGGCTTGTCATGTTTATTCTTTAGAGACTAACTCAAATATTTCCTCCTAAGTGCAGTCTTACCTGAGTGCTTGAATAAAGTTGACCACAGACTTGACTCTAGTCACTCTCTGTAACATTGCCTCCTTACTACATCCTTCCCGGCAATCCTTACTACCATCTGCAATTATGTTTCTCAATTATATACTGTCTGGTTTACTCTCTCCTCACCCTCCCCAAATAAAAGCTCACTAAGGGGCAGAAATCTTGCCAGTATTTGTCAGGCTGTAGCATAATGTGCCAAACAGTGTCTGATAATTATTAGATTCTTAATTAGTATTGGTTGAGCACTGTTCTCCTCCTGTTTCACATGCTGTGGGGATGATGGTCCGTGAGACTCGGACTAAGATGAACTTTCTTGTATTTGTCCATGTGACACATTGTTTTCCAGCATCTTGGCTAAAAAGGACCTTTGTATGTGGCAAGGGATGTTCTAGAAAATAACTTTAAGAAAAGTTCCTCAAAAAACAACAGATGCTGGAGAGAATGTGGAAAAAAGGGAACACGTCTACACTGTTGGTGAGAGTGTAAATTAGTAAAACCTTTGTGGAAAACAGAGTGGTGATTTCTAAAAGATCTAAAAATCAGCCTTCCATATGACCCAGCAATCCCCCTTCTGGGAATATACCCAAAGGAACGCAAATCAATCTACAAAAAAGATACCTGCACACGCATGTTTATTGTAGCACTATTCACAGTAGCAAAAACATGGAACCAACCATGCTGCCCATTTAAACTGGACTGGATTTAAAAAAATGTGGTACATATACACGATAGAATATTATGCAGCCACAAAGAAGAACAAAATTATGGACTTTGCAGCAACTTGGATGGATTTAGAGTCTATCATACTCAGTGATATATCACAGAAACAAAGAACTGAGTACCACATGTTCTCACTCATAAGTGAATCCTGAACATTTATCATAATACTTCAAGACAGGTATTAACAGTAATGGGACACTGACAGGGGAGGGAGGCGGGGCACATAACATCAATGATGGTACCTGATCCCAAGCAAGGAGAAGTGAGGACCAATGGGAGACGCAAACTTCACCAGAACAATGACCACTTATGTACCTAATCCTGAATTGTACCTCATATCTTTAAAATAAAAATAAAATAAAGAAAAGATCTCTAATCAAAGGCGTTGAACCACCTATTCTCACCCTCTCACTCCCCAAAATGAAAGCTCAGAGATACACTAAGATCAGAATGTAATCATATGAAACAAAGCCATTGTTTGGCAGAAGTAATGCCCTCCCAACCACTCACCCATCCACTCCTCCCCTAGGGATATCTGAGATAATGAAAACGTGAAACAACACTGAGAAAACTGCATGGACCTGTTATTTGTGATCAGAGCTGTTATCAGCTAGTCAGTAATATATCATAGAATTATCTGTTTCTCATCTAGTATGAGAATTCTATAACTGATAGACGTATGATCATTATAGTTTTGACAAAAAGAAACATGATTATTCATTTTGAATTTTTACTTCATAGCCTTTTTTCCCCCACTGAAAATTAAAATCAGCAAGTTGCAATTCATTGTATCAGCCTTCTTAATAAATAGACAACCTTAGAAGGCAAATCAGATATATTCAAGTAACACTAGAATGCATATTCTCTGAAGAAAATACTGAAAAGTTATGTACCAAAAGACCATCATAAAGCCAGCAATCTACAGAAAAAGTCTTGGAAACATATTACTAAATGGAGATATAACAGATCATGATCAAACCCAAGAGACCACAAATCTACCAGCTATATAATTGGTCACAAAAAACCCTGTTTCAAAGTGAAAGAAATCTCTTCATCTGAAACTTTTTCATTCCATTTCTTTTCTTTCGTTCACCTTTCAGGAATATAAACCTGGGCTATGAACTCCCTACCAAATTTGTCTAGTACTTAATGAGCGTGGATACAATAAGAAAAAAGGTGCAGTTTCTCACATCCTGCTTATAAATGAAACTAGATAGATGTTCATGTTGTTATACTTTCTCTTAATTCTATCCAAAAATGTAGTTATTTTTTCTCCCAAGAAACATAGGAGGAAATGGAATGGATCTTTACTTTAAAATGAGAGATAGATGTTATCAGTACTTCCTGACACCAATGCACTGCAGAAAAGTTTTGCTTAAAAGCAAATAGAAGACGCCTCACTATGTACTCAGTTTGGGGGTTTTGAACTAATAAAATAGGGATTGGTGACTCATAAAAAAATGCCAGTCATGCTTGGATTCATTGCTTCTAAGAAACTGGACATGCTTTGCCATACAGCTATTTTGGGGAAATCAAAGTTGTAGGATGTAACAGGTTTACTTAATCACTGGCTCAACTGAGGACTGTTTCTCTTCCCTTTCCCCTCCCCTTCTTTAAGTATCAAATATTTCTTGGGATACTAGATGCTGAATTAGCTGCATACCGGTTAAAAATTTTTTAAGGGCATATAAAACATTCTGTATATAAATGAAATCCCCAGATGAGAAGCAGCTGTTATTTATGTTGAATTTAAGTTGCTTCGGCAACTTCAACCATATATTTTTATCTCATTTAATTACAGTTTTGAAAATAAAACCATCATCAAATATACATGCAAGCTATGTGTTTATTCATCATCTATTTAGATTTTGCTATGGGTGCTGTTTTCCTGTTCTCATTTTCACAAAGAGGAATCAGAGATGAGACTGCAGTGTGTTAGACCTGCCAGTTCTTAGAAATGTCATTGCTCATGACCCTTGCTCTTAAATGCACTTTATGGCAGATGAGAACCAATAAAGACTCATTCAATAAATACAATATGCCTACTATCAGCATGTATTATAATGCCAGTCACTGTTTTAGGAGCTAGGGATACATCACTGACAAACAAAATAAAACAAAAATCTCTCTTCTCAAAGATCTTCACGTGGATAAACAAAATAAATAAATCATACATAGTGTCTTTGATGGTGATACACATTACAGAAAAATGAGCTAGTGAAACAGGATAGGGAATGTTGGTATGAAAACTTTAAAAGAGGTAGTAATATAAAAATATCACCTTTTTACTTTCCATCCTACTTCTAAGTGTAGGAGGATAAATCACATTCCCCCTTGCCAACTCAGCTCTTGTCCCCCACCAAGACTGCCAAGAAGGGTGCAAAATAGTGCCAAGTGACACAGCAGTCTTGATTTAGTTTTATACTTATTTATAACTGTTGTGGAAGTCATCTTAGTTCATGTAACACCCAAGGAAACTAACAAATTAGCATTTTCACCTTACATTTAAAAGTTTAATACAGCAACCCAGGAAAACACAAACAAGCTTCTAAACCACAGAGAAAGTGAGAGCAACACCTGAGGAGACATTCAAGATATATTCCGATTTTCTAAAAAAATACAATTAAAAACTAGTACTGTATTGTTATAATCTGTGTTTGCCTTGGAAGGAGTTACTATTTTCTGCCTCAGAAATCCTATGAAGCCAGAGAATTTTAGAGTTGAGAAGATCTTATCCTTCTTTCTGCAGTCTGACCTTTGTCCTTCCTTGCCCTCCCTTCTTCAATGTTGTTTATGGTGTCAGGTGTGGTACATGCTATGAGAAGTATGAAAATGAATTAAATATGGTCCCTGACCTCAAAACATTAACAATCTAGATATAATAGGCACATAAAAAACTCTACTGCAAAGTATTAAAAAAGTGATCAAGGGCAGGGTTTGGTGCATCATGCCTGCAATCCCAGCACTTTGGGAAGCCAAGGCAGGCAGATTTCTTGAGCCCACGAGTTCGAGACCAGCTTGGGCAACATAGTCGAACCTCATCTCTGCAGAAAATAAAAAGAAAGCTAGGTCTGGTGCCACATGCCTGTAGTCCCAGCTACTTGGGATTCTGAGGTCGAAGGATTGCCTGAGCCTAGGAGGCTGAGGCTGCTGTAAGCTGTGATTGTTGTGATCATGCCACTGCACTCCTGCCTGGAGGACAGAGTGAACCCGAGTCAAAAAAAAAAAAAAAAAAAGAAAACTGCTGTAGAGTGTAGAGTGTTAGAGAGAAAGTGTAAAGAGAGGAAGTTGAAAGACAGTGCTATATTTTTTTGCTGGGGGTTGATCATTCATCAACATTCTATTTGTACAGACACTGAGCCCAGAACAAAAAGGATCAAGAGATTTGAGTTTTGGTTTTAGCTTGTAGGATAAAAAGCTGGCCAGTCTCTTCTCCTTGGCATCCAGGACCGAGTTTCTCCCATTCCTGCTTCACTGCAAAGCCATGACTGGATTCCAATGAGAGCTTTGGCGCCAAGTGAGTTCACAAGAGTTACTCAAACCCAGATTATATAATTATTGAGACTCCTGGTGCTCTGTTTTTCAAAAATATGAGACAAGCCTATACCCAGCTGTAACTTCATCTCACACTTCAGAGCACTAGCCTTCCGTCTTCCACCTTTACAACATTGTCCCTGAAGTCATTTTCCATTCTGATGTCTTTGGTTTGTAACTTTCCTGCTGTAGTTTTCAGCAACTGAATTCCAGCACAGCTCCTATTACTCTTCTATAGCAAGAGACTTTACAGTTGCAATCTTGGAGCACTAAAATTTCCACAGAATTCTTTAAAGAAGCCAGGGTAATCAGGATACTACACAGCACAGTAAGTGATAAAGACATTTTTAAATATCCCTAAAATATGTGTGTGTAGTTGGGTGAGCTGGTGAAGATACTGTAGATCGCTAATGAGACATCCTTGTACTCAAGTAATAAGAGTAATGTTCACACTCTTCTTGCTTAGATGAAAGTTTGGTAGCTAATGCAACTACATCTGAGTTGCAGTAAAAATAACAGTATTTAGAGCTTAGATTTACCGAGTGCTTACTGTATGTCAGGCACTATTCCTTATGTTTTTCATGTACGAGGTCTGACAATTAAGTTCACAAACTCATCCTAGAAAAATTGCTACATATCTCATTGCTAAATATCCCTATGGTCACTTTCAAAGTTCCCCTCTTCAGAAGCTAGGTACTGACACCAGCACCTAGTCCACCTGTCAAAGAAATTTTGAAGCTCTTTTTCTGGAATGGCCATCAGAGCTGTCATTGTATTACCCTGATGTCCTCAATGTCATCAAAATGTCTTCCTTTCAATATTTCCTTTATCTTTGGTTAAAGAAAAAAGTCATTGGGGGCCAGATGAGGTGAGTAGCAAGGATGTTCCAATACAGTTATTTGTTTACTGGCTAAATACCCCCCTTGCAGACCATTTTGTGTAAGCTGGTGAATTGTTGTGATGCAAGAGCTCCTTCGGGACCATTTCTGTACACACCTTTCTCATGCCAAGATTTTCAGTTAAGATTTTCCAACTGTTTCTCTACTGATGTACATTTGGTCTGCTATGATTCTCAAAGTCAGTCAATAATTTTGATGCACAATTCAATGAGTTTTTGCAATGTTTTAGTCAATTCTGCTCATTACTGGCTATCCTGACCTCTCTACAATGGTGATGCTTTCTCTCCCTTCAGAAAAACATTTAATCCATTTGTACACTGCCATTTTCTTCAAGGCTTTATCCCCATAAACTTGAACTAACATGTCCCTGATCACACTTCCACTCTTGCCAAGTTTAACAAGAAATTTAATGTTTGTCCATTGCTATGATTCAAGCTCTGTCATTCTTGTACTGGCACAAAAAACCATGCAACAACAGTAATGAATGCCATTCAGCAAGGCACCACCACTTAATGACATCAACACAGCTGTGAAACACTGATGTACCAAGGTTATGAAACCTTACCGAGTTGTTTGTACAGTGCTGCTAATGGTAAGTGTACAGTGGCAAGTTTGTAAGTTTAATTGTCCCTTGTATTAAAAATACATTAATTTATTTCTCTTAACAATACAATAATGTGGGTACTTTTATATATTTTATATATATATGGGAAAAGAAGTCCTGAAAAGCAAAATAATTTGCTGAAGTTCACATTGGTAGTAAATGTTAATGCCAAAATTCTAACCCAGACTATCTAGCTCCAGACAGCCTGATGTTTTCTTATTTTAAATTTTATATTGTGTGATATATTAAGTACACAAAAGAAAATGTATAATAACTACATAGAGTTTAAAGAATAATAAGTGTACACCTGTGACAAACACTCGGTAACAAATGGAACATTGCCAGTAACAATGAAGGTCCCTGCGTATTCCTCCCTGAGTGTGCCTCCCAATCCTGGTGATTTTGTTTATCACTCAGTGTTTTTTCATTATGGTTTTATCATATTATACATGACAGGGGACCCCCCCCAAAAAAAACCTAAAATTATCTTTTGGAGAACAGGCCCCTTGCAGTACAGGCTTCCCTTGCTAGGTAAGTGTTTTAGAAACCCACTGAAATCAGTGTTGTGAGAGGCTGTTCGGCTTCAATAAATTTTATTTTTAGAGATTCTTTCAATGTGCCCATTTCATGATGGGTGATTTACACAAACAATGTGCAGCAGTGAAATTTTGTTTTCTCTTGGTGACAAATATGTCAGAAACAGCTGTTATGCTATGGACAGCTTACAAAGACACTACTTTGAGTAAAACATAACTTTACAAATGGTTTTCCCATTTTAAATGAGGTGACATGTCGATTGATGATGAGCCTCATTCCAGCATCCTTCAACCAAGTGAACTGAAGAAGATGCGGTAAGAACTCATCAAGTCATCCTGGAAGACTGCCGTTGGCCTATTGCAGAACTTGTGGAATTGACTTGGGTATTATGGAGGTCCTGTCAGTGAGTTTTTTCAAAAACTTTGGGCATGAAATGAGTTTCAGGAAAATTTGTGCCTCTCTTGTTCACATCTGAACAAAGAGATAATCACTTGTCTCTATGCTGTGTTTTGAAAGAGCAGTTGGAGGCTGATCCTGATTTTTTTTTCTCCAAAGTCATAACTGGAGTTGAATCTTGGTTTTATAGTTAAGACCCCAAAATGAAACAACCATCTAGCCAATGGAAGACTAGCGCTTCCCCATGACTCAAAAAATCACAAGTGAAGTCGAATGTGAAAAGAATGATCATCTGTTTTTTTGATGTGAGAGAAATTATGCACTTGAAATTTGTTCCTCTAGATCAAACAGTCAACCAAAGTTATTATCTGGAAATTCTGAGAAGGTTGCATCCCGATTTTCAGAAGAAATATCCTGAGTTATGGCAAACTTCCACAATGACAGTGTACCTGCCCATGTGATGTTGAATGTTTAGCATTTTTTGATAAAAAATGGCATGACCCTCATGTCCCACCCTCCCTATTCACCTGATCTCATCCCAAGCAACTTTTTTTTCCCCTGGATGAAAAACTCCTCAAAGGGAAACGTTTTACCTGTGTGAAAGAGTTAAAACAAAAAAAGTTAGAAACACTAAAAGGCATCAAAATTGACAAGTTCAAAAATTGTTTTGAACAGTGAAAAAAAGCATCTCAATAGTTGTATTGCATCAAACAGAGAGTACTTTGAAGGTGACTGAAGGTTAAACGTAAAATAAATATACAATTTTCGTTTTGTTTTTGTGTTGTAGTCTCACTCTGTATCCCAGGCTGGAGTTCAGTGACACACTCATGGCCACTGCAACCTCAACCTGCTGGACTCAGATGGTCCTTCCACCTCAGCCTTCCAAGTAACTGGAACTACAGGCACGTGCCATCATGCCTGGCTAGTTTTTTTATTTACTGTAGAGATGAGGTCTCACCAAGTTGCTCAGGTTGGTCTTGAACTCATGAGCTCAGGCAGTCCTCTCACCTTGGCCTCTCAAAGTGCTGGGATTATAGGTGTGAGCCACAATGGCTGGCCCACAATTTTTTAATAAATAAATTCCAGGGTTTTTTTGGGTGTCCCACTCGTGTGTGTATGTGTGTGTGTGTGTGTGTGTGTGTGTGTGTGTGTGTATGTATATATGTGTATTTTTATAAACATATATATTCCTAAACAATATATTGTTTAGTCTTGAAAGTAATTTGTACTTTATAAAATGAAATTGTACTATGTATTTCTTTAAGACTTACTATTTTTGCTTAATATTATTTCTTTGAGATTTAAGCTCAATAGGTGTAGTTGTGGTTCAATTATTTTCATTTTGGTTTACTACTTCTTCGTATTCACCACAATTCATATATCCTTTCCACTGTCCACTGATAGTTCCCTTACTACCCATTTGCTATTATAAACTAAACTGGTATGGAAGATGGACTTCCTGAGCATATTTTCAAGAATTTTTCTCGTCTAGAGTGTGTATATCTATGAGTAGAAAGTACAAGTTTAGATTGACAAGTTCACAAGAATTTAAGCAGTCTGTTTTCTAAAGTGGTTAGGACAATTTTCAATCTTGTCAGCCTAAATGAAAATTTCTGTTGCTCCTCACAAACATTTAGCATTTTAGTTTTTGTCAATCTGGTATATGAAATGGTAATTTATTATTTCTAATTTATACTTCTTTAATTACTAATACAGTAGGTTTTTTTTTTCTCTTGTGTTTATGAGCCATTCACATTTCCTCATTCTGAAAATGTCAGTTCATATCATTTATCCAGTCATCTAAATGTTTTTTGTCTTTTTCTTACTGATTCATTGGAGTTCTTTATATATTTGAAACCCTCTTAGTTAGTTACAGTTTTACAAATAACTTTTAGCATATGACCGTCTTCTTCACTCTTTGATAAATAAAATTCCTATGAATGTATTTATTATTTATTGATTGATTCATTTAATTTTATTTTCTTTCTCTCTTTTTCTTGAATCTTGAATTCCTGGGCTCAAGTGATCCTTCTGCCTCAGCCTCCAGAACTATAAACACAGGATTACTGTGTCCAGCTAATTTTTTTACCTTTTCTTTTTCTTCTGTAGAAAGTGCTGCCTGGGCTGATTTCGAATTCCTGGCCTCAAGTGATCCTCCCACGTTGGCCTTCCAAAGCCCTAGGATGACAGGTGTGAGCCACTGCACCTGGCCTCAATCTCTTCATGGCTAACATCTTAGTTTCTTATTTTAATAGCTCTTCTTTATCCCAGAGTCATAAAGATATTCTTCTATATTTTCTTTTCTAAAAGTATTAAAGTTGTAGTCTTCTCATTTAAGTCAAAGTCTTGCTCTCAAGCATAGCCACCACACTAGGTGTCTACGTTAATTCTTTTTACTGGTGGTAGTTATGTTCTATAAAGTTTCCCCAAATACTGAATACCTGACTATTAAGCCATTGCTCCTAGGGAAAATACAGGGTTAGTTTCCTGAGCATCTCTGGTCACATTTTTATCAACCAATCCATACATAACCTTTCCTTATTTGTGTTTCTATCTAAAAACACTTCATGTAATATATGATGTTGATTCATTAACATTTAACTCATGGCCAACAGCACTATAACTCATGATCCTGAATAACCCAGACCTAACACTTGTATTTTCTCTATACAGCAGAGACTTCTTATGCTTATAAACACAAGACAGCACTGTAGTACTATTGTTTGGGGCTATTTAAAACAGCAAAACTGCCACCCAAAACCACAAAAACTGCAGAAAAGAAAAGACACTAAATAGACATAAAAAAGGACATTTGTCTCTAGAATGAGAGCTGAAACGAGAAGGTAGAGTGTCACTTTGTCCAACCTAAGCTGGGAAAATAAGTATTGGATGACTCAAATATTTTGCTGCTCTGCACATGTCTGTAAATAACCACAAAGACTCCAAGAACATCAACTGTATGGTTACCAATAAGTTTCAGGGCATCTAACACAGGGATGGGCACTTTGTAGGCACTCAATAAATGGCATTGTTAAATATGTTCTCCTAGGCCATGCTTCAGGTAAAATGGTCACTGTGAAAGAGACAATAATGATAATAATAGTAATATAATAATTTAACAACAATAATGACAATAATAAAATTAGAATTAGTAGTAATAATAGTAGCAGGAACCAGATCAAGATGATATGCTTCCTTATATTTTTATAGTACTTATTTTTAACAAGTAAAAAAATCTCCAACACTTTTACTCATAATAATTCATCTGATTATGAAAACATATCTGGGAAGTAGGCATGAACAACATTAACTATGAACTTTAATGTTCAGATAATATTTGAAACTCAGAAAAGTTAAGAGACTCACTCAGAGTTAATAATCTGGGACTAGAATTCAAAGCACTTTCAGTGGAGATTGCAAACTCCTTGTGTGCAAGGATGACATCTCACATTTCTTAGGCTCCTAAAACCTACCTCAATGTTCTGATGGAGTGGACATGCATGGAAATGTGTTCCTAACCATAATGATGATGCAAGTAATGCTATTATACTGGATTGAAGAGCAGAAGCATGGTATTTTAAAGTAGGGACCCACATTTTTATAAAGCTTTATTTTTCTCCTCTGAAAAAACCTTCATTATTTTACCAAAATTCACAATAGGGAAGAAAACATATTTTATGAAACTGACATACTGTGCCTAGTGTAATATGTGAGGCTATGAAGATTCAACTACCTAGTTCAACTGCATTATTAACATTGCTCTTCCTGATTAGTGTTAATTAGAATATCTTAATTGATGCAGTGTTTTACTGCCTTCACAGCTTGGGTGAGTTGAAGGGTAGAGAACAATTTTTAAATAATGAAAACTAACAAAATCTACCCTGATCTTACTAAATTTTATGGGAAAATACAGTGACAATCAGACATCACAAATTTACTGAACTAGAAAGTGGTATAAAAAACATATTCATTCAGTTAACTTTCTTAACATATATTCATGAAGGGTCTAATATAGTCCAGACCCTATTCTAGGGTCTTGGCACACAGCAATGAACAAAACAGACAAATACCCCTCTTATTGTTGAACTCACACCTGGCCAGTGAGACAGTAAAATAATAACCATGATTAAAAAGTAGATGGCAAGTGTGCTAGAAAGTAATGTAGCTGTAGGGGAATAAAACAGAGTAGAATAAGAGGGGTTGGGTGAGCTGGGATAGGAAGGAAGTCTGCAATTTTAAATAATGGATTCAGTAAATTTCAGCAAGTAGGTGGCATTTGAGCAAAAACTTGAAGAAGGTGAGAAATTTAGCCAGTTGAGTGTGCAGGAGAAATCATTCCTGATAGAAGAAAGGGCTCTAAAAAGCAGGCTCCTCAACATAGTTTAGGACCATCAAAGAGGCCAGTTTGGTTGGAACAGAAGAAAAGAGGGAGAAAAGTTAAGACATGGAGTCAGAGAGGTATTGGGACAGAGGGGGTAGGCAACCAGGTAAGGTCTTGTGGACCTCTGTAGGATCTCTGGCTCCTATTTTGAGTAAATGTTGAAGCCATTGCAGGTTTCTGAAAAGAGAAGTAACATGGTTTGACTTATGGTTTTGTGATTATTCACCTCAATTCTCCTTGACCAGAATAATTGCCTATTACATGTCTGGCAGAATGCTAAGAAATGAAAGATGCAAAGATAAATTCAGAAAAATCCTTTGCCTCTGAAGAGCTCCTCATCTTGTAGGGAGATATGGACAATTACCAGATTCAAAACAGACAATGACAAGAACTTTAGTGACTGTGTAAATAAAATGCTATGTGATTACAAATGAAAAAGCAAATTATTTTTCTTGTAGGGAAAAAATAATAAGAACGTACACAACATGCAGTCTTGATATAGAAAAAAATTAAGTTTTCAAGAGAAGAACAAAAGGGATAAATATAGTGGCAGGATAAAGGACAACACGCACAAAGATCAAGAGGCATTAAAAATATGCAATGTGGTCACTAAATGGTAGAAAGGTATAAGCACAAAATAAAAGATAGGAAGCTAGAGATGTGGGTAAGGGTCATAGTGCATACATTGTTGACAATTTGAAATTTTACTTTGTTTTCCACAGACTAATCTTACTATATAGGAATGCTTTAAGAATGTTGTATGGGCAAGTTGCAAAAGGTTAAAAACTATGTTGACCTCTTAGAAGTGTAGTCCATACTACAAAAAAAAACAAAACAAAATCCTGTAGTAAAGGGATTTAACTTTAATCTAACATTTCCCAAACTTGAGCACTGAACTCTTTGGAATTTCCATTATTTAACATTCTGTAGAAGCAGAGTTCACCAGTTTGGGAAATACTTCTATAAGCAATGAGAGGTAATGGTAGGAATTGCAGTGTGACATGGGGGTGATGTACTGAGCAATATAATAGTATCTGGGTTTGGGAAAGTTAATTCTTCACTTAGGGAATGGTATGAAGTCAAGAGGACTACTTTGGAAATGTAGCACAAGGACAAGATGAAGCTAAAAATAAATGCGAACTTAGTTGTCATCCTTCCCTTAATCTCTCTTCAAGAAAAATTTAAAGAACACAGGATCTTAGGTAAGGACTTAAGCAATTAACAGTTCTTCTGATAAGTCTCAAAGAAAAAAAAGGAAGCACAATGTGAACTGGTAATACGTATTCATCTCTATTCAGAATAGTGATACTAGCCTAAATTAGATTTCATTGAATTAATGTAGCAGTGAGAAAACTTGGGAGTATATTTAGCTTGTGTATTAAGCATGGATTTTATTTTTAGATTCCAGCTTTTCTTTTTCATTTTTTTCTCAGAGAAATAAGGGCACATTTTAAAACCATACTATAGCATTAAAAGGGATATTGAAAGTGAATTTCATCAAGTGGTATTTTTAGATTAAGGGATGCCAAAATATTCTGCTTATTGGCTTTAAGAAATTCAAATTCATATCAGATCATATGATGAGTTCTTCAACTTTTTAAATTTTGAATTCTGGAAAACCTTCAGTTATAATTCTTTAAGGGCCATCTCCCAATAATTTTATTTTAATAAGAACTACAAGAATGAAGAAAGGTAAAATCTGCCAACTTCAGTTTGTTCAAGTTATAGTGTTGCTTGTTTCAATCCTGATTTATTTTTGTCCAAAGCCAAGCATGTAACCTGACTAAGATACACTTGGGCTTAATTTAAAATAAAAAAAAGACAACCTTAACATTTTACAGCTCATGTGTCAAGAAAGGCCTCACCAACTATTCTATAGTGAGAACAAAACATCCCATTGTTTTCTCCAGCTGTTTCTGTGATTAGTGAAAGAACACGTAACTTTAAAAAGTTTGAGAAAGGGCTGCTTATATTTTCTGCAATCATGAACACAGAAAAACTTGGTGAAGTAAAAAGATTACTCACAATAAAATGTTACATAATTTTGATTTGTGTTTGCATTGATCATGCATACCTTTTTGAAATCAAGACAAATTTGAATCAAAAGATATCTATCCATACTTTAAAATAAGAAGTCTAGGAGTACAGGGAGATGCTTCTCATCTGTTTGACAGAATAGATTATGGAGAATTCCCATCCCTGTGGGAACATCACTGGAATTGTGGGAAAGAGAGGTATTAGGAATTCACCCAATCCCAGTAAAGTTTCTTCCCATGTTTTTTAGAGAGAAGAAAAGAGAATGACAGATGAGAATGGGAACCCAATGTACATAGATAATGTCATTTTGTGCCAGAAGAGAAGAAAATGGATACTTGAAAATGGATTTTTGAACCAGGAAGTAGAGCTCTTTAACACCCTAATCAGTTTTCCAAAACCCAGTGAAGGGACAAATCTATTCTAGCTTTTTATTTGGGTGGAAGATCAAAGTGTCAGCCTGTCAGTCCAATTCTGATATGTAACCAGCCTAATTTGGATTACTTGCTCAGGTCTATGATTCTTTCAAAACAGTAACTATTTCGAGTAAGTATCCCTGTGGGTTTGATCATTCTTACAAAAGCTACCAGACCATAATAAAACTTGCAGGATGGAAATGTGCCTATTACACAGGACCCTCCTTTACCCTAGGCAGAAATTTACAGTATTTCAGAATGTTGTACACTGAATGTTGTGTTCCCCACACCCTGAAATTCTATGTTAAATACTAACCCCCAATGTGATGGTATTTGGAGGTAGGGGTCTTTGGGACTTTGTCATGAGGGTGGAGCCCTCATGAATGGGTTTAGTGCCTTTATAATAAAAGAGAGCTCTTGCCACTTCTACCATTCTGCCATTCTGAGGACACAATGAGAAGACAGTAGTCTGTGCACCAGGAATTGGGCCCCCACCAGATGCCAAATCTGCTAATGTTATGATTTAGCACTTACTAGGCTCCAGAACTGTGAGAAATACGTTTCTCTTGTTTGTAAGCCATTCAATTTATGGTGGCTTATTATAGTAACCTGAACAAACTAAAGACACTGTTTTCAAAGGACTCAATAAATTATTTACTTCCATTTTCAAAGGAAGTTTAAGCCTTGAGCTGTCAAGTGATCTGCTTAACATGCCTTGTTTGTGGCAGAGTTGGGGTTAAAATCCAAGCTGACATTTTCACTTTTCTTCTTTTCCACTATCTCATAGTATGCTAACAGTTATTGCAAAGTTTGTTCTAAAAACAGTGCTTCTTTATGAACATAAAAGGGATTTATCATCAAGAGATTGGGAGTTAGTGTTTACTGTATCTCCTTTTTGGGGATATATTATATATATTGCGGCATCGGAGACTCCCAGAAGTCCTGCAGAAAACAAAGCTGTGAACTGTTAATTGTTAATTGCTCTTAGAATCAGTATTCTCCTAGGCTCACATCGAGAATACTGCAGTAGAACATCCTGTCGGTAAGTCTTTTCCTACTTACGGATCGGGCACCAGATGTTTTATGCAGAAGCTGAAACATTTCTTTGATGATTTAATTAGCTTTGAGGATCAAAAACATGGCACATGTTTTTCCTTATTTTGACCCAAACTATTAAAAGAGGAGAATGGACAGGAAAATATACCTAAAAGATATGGTAGATTTGAAACATGCAAAATTTCCTTATGCTGTAAACTTTGTTCTATAAACATCACCACCAACAAAAATATTTGTGGCACTCCACATTTTATGTGGTATTTGTAACTAGTCCTAGCCTACAGGCAAAGTGGTAGGCAGCAGTTGACCATTTTTCTCAGATGTGAATTTGAGTCATTCATGATAAAGACTAATTTAATAGGGTTACCTGGATGTTATGTGTGCCCTTTAAACTTCCCAGAATCTGAAGCTCCAGAATCTGAAGCTCCACATGACTTTGTTGTTCCCTCCATACTGGGCACCTAGTAACTGCAATCAAGACAAGTCATCGTTACCTTTTCTTTTCTGTTATTTTTCCTACATAGCATGGAATGAGGTAATGTGATACTGGTAGTTGCAATGGGGTGATGGCAAAGGTCTAGAAATGTGGCAGTTGAAACAAATCATTTTTGGAAAATGCAAATAAGAAAAAATACTATCAAAACTTCCCTAAAAATAGTAGAGATTAAAACTGAAAAGAAAAATCACAAAATTCTTGATAGCTTCACCTCTTTTTGATGAAACCAACACCATGTCATTTTTATGAAGGTAAATACCAATAATCAAAGGCCAAAAATCCAGCATAATCTAAAGTTCTTTTTCCCCCATTTTAGATAAAAATGAGCCAAATGGTTATGGGTAAAAACTAGAAATGAAGAAACATCATCAGTAGTAATAGCGAGGTCTTAAAACTTGCTTTAGGATCTCACCTGACAAGGTCTTGTAGGTTAATAAAAAAGATTAATAGGCTTGATGAATAGATACAATGATTAACCAGCCTTCTTATAGCTTTGGAGAAACAGGCAGAAGTGTGACAGGAATTGAGAGTGAAAAGTGTGACCTCTATTTCCAGCAAGCAAACCTATTTCCACTTAGGATGCAGCTAATTGTGAAGTTTTTTTCATTTGAACTCTGTCATACTGTTTATAGCGTTTTATACAAGGTTAGCTTTCTTCATTTCATTGCCTATAATGTGGAAATAATTCAGCAACTGAACTTGCTGCTCCTTGGCAACCATAATGAAAACAATAATATTTCCCCAAGGAGGTTACATGTCTCAGGTCATTGGTGGGATGACAGAGATGGCCCTATCTTTTATGAAAGCTAAGCTCTGTTTTCCAAATCTTTACTCCCTAGGAAAATGTTCCCATAAATACTAGCATTTCAGAATGTATATTTTGAAAATGCAAAGTATACATACATCTTATATTAATTTTGTGGAATTTATAGTTATTATACCCATTTTAAAACTAAGAGCCTAAACTGAGGAGATTTTCTCTCTAGCGCCCACTCTCTTCTCTCCCTCTCTCTCTCTCTGTCTCCCTCCCTCTGGAAGGAAGATACTGAAGTTTGTTATCAAAACACCATTCAATATTAGAAGTGAGTACTAAGTGAATGGAATTGGTTTTGACAGGTGTCTCTTAGCAAAGCAGTTTCTGTAGCTGATTATTCCTGAAGGACTTCCACATTTAGTGGAATAATGCTATCAAAATCCAAGTGCATTGTTAATTCAATTGGCTTTCTAGCATTCTTGCTTAGGGAGCTCACAGCCAGAATTAGTATATATTCAGCTGCAAACTAAAAGAAGCATGTATCAATCAATTTTAGATACTTTAAAAACATCTCATTCAAAGCTAAAAGCAACATAAATATTCAAGCAAGTTAATGTAATTTCTGTTAAACCATGAAGATTGTGTGTGGATCCTGAAATGATCCATCTCTAAAATAAAGATTATATACAGTCATTCTCACCAAGATTGTTATGTAGTAGAAATTCTTATCATTTGATTCAGACAGTCCACTACTTCTCATCATAAAAATGTCCAAATTATAATCCATGTTAGGGGAACAGGAATTATGTAAAAACATGGACTGAATAGTGGTCCCCAAAAGATATATCCATATCCTAAGCCCTGGGACCCATTGTGGTGTTGGGATACATGTTAATTTCATCCACGGTTTCTGGCTCAAAACTTCCACAGTTTTTGTTATAATGTTGGGCATTTTAGGCGTCAGGAGACAGAATCTGCCTCTCTGACTTTATCCTGTCCTCCTTTCACCTGCCCAAGACAGGACTCTAGTCTGATTATAGGTTAAAAGACCCTCTTCCAGAGAGAGTACTTATCCACACTCTGGAAGAAGCAATACTACAGAGAATCACCAAGAATACTTTGAAAACACAAGCCTTGCTTGGTTTCCTCACCCAGTCTATTAGTATAAGTTCATACCCTTTTTACCCAATCACATTTCTACATGGTTGTCAATCATGCCTATGTAATGAAGCATTCGAAACCCAAAAAAGCAAGGTTTGGAGAGATTTTGGGTAGCTGAACACATGGAGGGTGCATGCCAATGCAGGGCATGGAATCTCCATGACCCTTCTCCCATATCTTGCTCTGTACATCTCTTCATCTGTATCCTTTGCAATATCCTTTATAATAAACTGTAAACATGTTTCCCTGAGTTCTGTCAGTTGTCTGCTCCAGCAAATTAATCAAACTTATAATAGAAGTTGAGGGAACCTCAACTTAAAGCCAGTTGGTTAAAAGTTCCAGAGGCCTAGATTTGTAACTAGTATCTGGGGGAGACAATCTTGGGGACTGAGCCCTCACCCTGTGGGATCTGATGCTATCTCCAAGTGGATGGATGGAATTTAATTAGAGGACACCCCACTGGTCCCTGCTGTTTGGTGTGTGAGGAAAACCACATTTGGTCAAAGAAGTCTTCTGTGTTAATTGCTGTCCTGTTGGTGTAAGAGCAGAGAAACAATATGGTTTGATAGTTTTTCTGAAACACCCATGAGTGTGACTTTATTTAGTAAAAGGAACTTTTGCAGTAACACATCAGTTAGAGCTCTTGAGATAAGGCGATCATCCTGGATTACCTGGGTTGGCCCTAACTCCAATGACAAGGTCTTCCAAGAGTGAGGCAGAGAGAGATTAGACAGCACACAGAGAAGAAGGCAATGTGAAGACTGGCAGAAATTGAAATGATGTAGCCACAAGCTGAAATGCTAGGGTAGCCACCAGGAACTGGAAGACAGAAGACCAGAGTCTTTCTTTAGGCTCCCAGAAGAAGTACATCCCTACTAAGTTTTAAACTTCTAGCCTTTGAAATGGTCAGACAATAACTTTCTGTTGTTTTAGGCCACCAAATTTAGGGCAATTTATTACAGTAACCTAGGGTGCTAATACACAGGTTTGCGTTTTTCTGCTACATAAACTTGGGCAAACAGTCACTACATTTGTATAGACCTCAGTTTCCTCATTTCAAAAAAGTGGTTTCTAAACTATTAATAACAATAATATAAATAATAATAAAATCATCATCATTTGCAAAACTCCTTACTATAATCCTGTGAATTATGTATAAAACTCATTTTAATAACCCCAGAGAGGTCAAATGACTGTGTGAAAAACAAAGTTTGTGTGGAGTCAATCCTTGGTTTCCCTCTTCTTCCTTCATCATTTGATGCATTATATCTTCAAGGCACTGTGATTGCTCTGGTGACACAGAGTTTACAGGATAGCAGGGAAGACAAATATTAAATAAGCAACTAAATCCAATCTCATTTGAATCTTATCTAAACAAAAGTATTAATATTTGGTATTTCTGCAAATTGGTGATGGCAGATGCTGATTATCATCAAATACATATCTATTTCATGTGCATAATTTGCATAAAAAATAAGATCATTTGCCTTGTAACAAAAGCAAATCAAGGAAATGTACAAGTTATGGATGGCAGGAAGAGATAGCTCATTGGTCATACACTGAATTGCTTTCATGAAAAGTAGATAAGTCTATGATAGATATCAAACTCGCCCCCCTACAACCAAAGCTGTTGGATAAAGTCATACAATACTCACAGAAGGCAAAGTGATTATTTTCCTGGACTTAAGTCTTGGTGGCTGGTTTTCTGGCATGTTAAACAGAAAGTTTTGAAGCAGAACATTTCACAGTAAGCTTGTCAGCTGGGGGTCCCAGTTACACAGAGCACATCTGCCTACTTAGGCCCTTACTTTGCTGTGCTTGACCGGTTCTGCTCCTCTACCTTCTCAGGAGGTTGTAAAATGACTATCCCTGAAGATCTTTCAGGAAAAATAGTAAGCATCTGTCCTAGATGGCTGGATCATTTACCTGATGGAAGGCAGTGAGTTGGCCCAGTAAATCTCTCGAGATCCATTAGGGTTCAATGTCTTTCTCTCTTCAGTTCACTTAGCCACAACTATTCCCTTTAGATGGCCCCAAATACTGAAGAAGGAACCCCATCCAAGTGAGGTGATAGCAATTAGAAGATAAGAATCTAATAAATTCAGGTTTGAATTCTAACTTTGCCACTTAACTGTGTGACTCCAAGTAAATTACTTCATTTGACTTAACCTTGGTTTTCTCATTTTTCGAAGAGATACTAAGCTATTTTTCGCCTCTAACTATGAAGTGAGATTATGCTTGTAAATTCTATAACCTGGCATCTAGTAAATGCAAAGCACTAAATTGCAATTGCTGCTATTAGTAGCATCATCATTACTATTAACTACACCTTCTCAAAGGAAGAGCTACCTTACTTGGAAACTCTACCAAATGGCTGGACACCATAAGCATGTCTCTAGTCTGAAGTAGTCAGAGCTAAGGGCTATGTTCAAACAAAGAAACTTCACTCTTAATATTGCAACCAGGTATATACCTACCCAGGTCTCTTCTAGTTTAGTTTCTTTTTTCTTTTACCTCTCTGCTTTTGGGGATACCCTGTTTTCCATCAAAAGAAAACTTGCATCCCCCTTGGCAACCAGTACAGAGCTAAGATTTCTCAGGCATGACAATTTAATAATGATGAAGGTACAATAATAATAATGCAATTCCACATATTACACGTGTCATATCTTCAATTCTTGAAATTGTCCCATTGGGTTAGGATTTAATTTTATCATCATTTTACAAATGAGAAAACAGATTCATAGTGAAGGACCTTCCCAGAGGCATACAGTTAATAAGAGAACCCATAGGTTGACAATCTGGTTCTAGAGACCAGGTTCTAACTTTCTATGCCACCTTCGAATGGTGAAGCAAATTCCTAGGGCTCCTGAGTTTATTTCAAGACTAAATGGATGCAGCATCTCACATGGGGAAGTTCCACCTGATTTTATGCATTAGGGGAAATTCTCACAGGTATAAAGAGAAACAAAAAATAAAAGGAAATCCTTAAAGGCATAAGGAGGAAATAAAGGACAGACAGAATCAGAACATTATTTATGCTTTCTTTTTGTGTCTCTTAGAAGATTGATATACTGAACTCTATAGAGACCAATATCTCTGAGGGTTATATCTTTAAAAGAAGAAATGTTTCTTGTCATTTCTTAAGCAAATACAGAGGTTGTACTCTTCTGCAGGCCCTGAGATGCAGCCCTACAGGGCTGGGTGGTTCTAACAAAAGTGAGTTTAATGGTGCTTCCATTTAAGGGTTGATATCCTAATGACTATTTTAGAGACGCTGAGGAGGAATGCTTTTTAATTTGACCTTTAGAATGAAAATTTTTTATGGGATTACAATTTAATTGGAAAAAAATTTAACAAGACAGTGTAGTCTTCAAAAGATTGTGGAGAATAATTAGACAAGTAATAGTATTTAAAAATTATCCTATCATAGATCTTTCATATATATTTTTAAAAGTTCAATTGATTTTGAACACCTTAACTCTGTAAGAATGTTGTGACTAGGCAGCTGTGTCATTTGAGAGATCAATTATTTATATCTTCTATTTGCATTTTATCTTATATAAGAAGTAATAGATGTTCCATCATTTTATATTCCATTGAATTAAATAATCCCTAGTTATATCAGACAATGAAATGAGTGAGTGCCTGCAAAATGGGAGACCACAGAATAGAGAAGACATTAGCATTTAAACAATCTATTTCCTTTGAGCGTCTCAATTATTTCTCTATTCCCAAATGCACACTTGAACTTAGTGCTTAGGATAGTGCTTGGTACGTAATAAGTCCAGTGCATATTATCTATTTTTGTTATGATGATGATGATGCAATAGTATAATTGTCCTATTATTAGAGTTATATTACATATCATTTTTATTTACATGATGGCATGACTGTTATAAGTATGCTCCATGCAGTAGCTAACCTAATGAACACATTGAGTATGGTTATAACATTCCCATTTTAAAGAGGAGGAAAACAGATTCAGAGAAGTTAAATAACTTGCCTATAGTTAAATAGCTAGTAAAAGACAGAAGTTGAATTGTAACTCAGAGAGTCTGATTACAGAATCTGCAACTTAATCATAACAGGATTCTTCCTTCTCTATGTTACTTCATGAAGAGTTCAGATATTAATCAAATAAGCACCATGGCTTTAAAAGCAATAACTCCTGTATATAATGGCCACTGTATGTCTTCTCAATTTATTCCTCAAGGGGTAAACTAATTCTGCTCATATACCTTTCTAAGTAGTGCTTCTCATAATTCTTATTTACACAAAATATCAAATATTTAATTTTCTTGAAGTACCTTCAAGTTTTTCTTATTCTTCTTTACTGTTAAGATCAAAGTATATGTTCACATTATGACATGTATCTATTATAACAATTTCTAACACAGGTTTTACATGCATGAGTGCCAGAAACAATGGAACTAAAAATTGAATCATTTGATATTTTATTTTTGGCCTCAAGACAGATACCAGATTCTACTATACTCCTGGAAATCTGCCCTCCTTGACCTGAGGTGGTGTTCACTGTACAATTCAACTGCACTTCACAGAAATGGATCTAATAATTTTTAAATACAGGAAGCCATAGGCAAAAAGCAGTTTTTCTTGAGGCTGAGCCATTCTTGGCTCCAGCAGAACCTATTTTTTTTCACCTGAATATGACTCAATAAAAATATGAGATGGTTTTTGATAGTTACTGTTCATTATTTCAGGCAAACAAGAGGTTGTGGTGAGAAGTGGGAACCACTTCTTGTCTTTCAGGTCTTAGCTCAAATATCCACTTTACCAGCAGAACCACCACATTGGGTAGCACAAATTATGCAATTTAATCCTGCCATCTGAGTGACTTTCCGGACCACACACTGTCAAGTTTCCTTCCAGTTCCCATCTATCACACAAAACCAGTTATATTTTTACCATAGCATGATCACTGCCTTACATTATCTTATTTGTGGAAGCCGTTTTGCACAAGAACTGCCCTGTGTTAACTTCCAGCTGGTCCATGAGTGGCCTATAATTAAGGTCAAACATCAACCAATCAGAATTGTCTCTTTTGCATGGCACAACCCAAATGTGTGATGGGAATTCTAAAACTCACCCTAATGAAAAAGACAAACTCTACTGGGAAGAACCTCAGGTTATTGTTTCAGTAAGGACAACTGAATTACTGTTTTGTCTGCTCTTCTCTTGCAGCATGCTCAATAAACCTGTTTTTCTATTCTAATCTAACCTGGGTGAATGCATTCACTGGCTGCCACCCTGGCTGTCTGGCCTCCACATTATTTATATGTTCTCTTGTTTTTCATTTGGCTTCCCCTCTGCTATATATGCACTATGAAAGCAAGGAACTTGTTTGCCTTGTGCGTTGTGATTAATACTATGTGTCATTTAGACTGGGTCAAGAAGTGCCCAGTTTGAAACAATATTTCTGGATGTGTCTGTAAGAGTGTTTCCTGTTAAGATTAGCATTTGAATCAGTAGACTCAGTAAAATAAATTGCCCTCACCTATGTGGTTGGAATCATCCAATCTACTGATGGCTTGAATAGAACAAAAGGCAGAGGATGAGAAATTTGCTCCTTTTGCTTCCTGCCTATTGAACTCATACATTGGTCTTCTCCTACCCTTGGACTGGAATTTATACTGCTGGTATTCTCAGGCATTCAGACTTGGACTGGAATTACACTACTAGCTTTCCTAGGTCTCCATCTTATCAGCAGAAGATCCTGGGACTTCTTACTCTCCATAAATGTGTAAGCCAGTTCCTCAGATTAAATATCTATATGCACATGCTACATTACTGAGATCATTTACTGCATTTAAGGCTAATATTTTTTTTTTGGCCTTAAGACTGACACCAGATTTTACTATTTTCCTGGAAATCTACTACTAATTTAATACTCTTCTGAATGGATATATATCCTATTGGTTCTGTTCCTCTGCAGAACCCTAACACAATATTGTTGTACAATTTTGAGAATAGAGTAGATCTCAATAAATAATGTGGAACAGATGGACATGCCCATCTCTATGACTAGAAGGATAAATAAATAACACTCTGGGAGTTTGGGGTGTCAACGGCCAACTAAGCTAATATCCAAGCAGGAACTACTCAAGTTTAATCATCCAAGTAATCATAAAGAAAGAGCTCGCTTGGAAAAGTTTCTCCAATACTCATACCAGCTCTTGTGAAAGGGAACTAGCGCTTATTGAATGCCTTCTATGAGCCATGGCATTGAATTCCCAAAACCACTTGGTTAGTTGAGTCATATTATCTCTTCATAAAGGGATTGGGGGGTGAAGTAGAGAATGAAGCCTAGAGAAATTAAATACTTGCTCAAAGTGAGACAACTGCCAAGTGGCAAGTAGAGCTGGAATTTTAATCCAGTGATGTCTGCCATCAAAACTGTGCTCTTTCTAGGTCATTGTAGTGCTCCCAGGTTACTTCTTCTAACTAACTACTATTCTTTTACTGAAAATACTGCTGAATTTTCACTGGATTCAAGGATCATTTCCCATAGTATAATCTCAATTTTGATAGAATGTATGATTATGATTCAACCCAAAATGAGTTATTATAATTAGGTCACACATATTAAAGGTATATCGTACCTAGAAGGGATCTTAAAAATGATCAAGTTATTCAGATCCTTTCATTTTTTGTGGATGAGGAGAGTGAAGAGCAGGGAGGTTAAATGCCCTGCCCTTACTAATGTGTAAAGACCAGCGAAGAGAGCAGGGCTTGAACTTATTTTCTTTTTTGAGGGATTAAATACATTGCTTAAGTTGTAACCCATTTTCCCTGTCTGGGTCAACTTACCTGTGTACATTTGAAAAATGTTATCTGTAAAATGGCTCTTAGAATCTAGCTTAGAAGATTTACAAAAATCATAAATGCACAGAATGAGAACCAAAATGTTTAGACATCAGCTTAAAGCCATTTGGCAAAGGGCAACCTGGGCCTAAAATGCAAATCGCTTAATTTCTACTTTGATGTTCTTTCAGCACTCACCGGTTCCATTCATCACATTATCTTTTTTCCTTAGACCACACACAGTTTTGGTTTTACAGGCATCGGTGTACAGTTTAGGTTGAATTTGAGGGTCATTTTTACCACTTCTTAACTGTATGACTTCCAGCGAAGCCTTAACCTTTCCAAAACTCAGTTTTTGCATCTGAAAAATGGGGCTAATTATATTTTCCCTATGCGATATTTTGAAGATCAAATGTACGTGAAAGTATTCAATAAACAGTAATGAGGGTGGGAGAATGCCCAAGATGGGCTGTGCTTGCTCAGTATGATGACTAATTTGTTTTCAAAACAGTGAATGCTGTTAGGAAGAGGACATATACTTCGGTAAGTTACAATATTCACCTGCCTCTATTGGCCTTGTGTCCATTCCCCTGTTCCACCCATTCATGTTACCTGCCTAGTGGGGTCTGAGTTTCTAGCTCTTAAAGACAATTTAAAAATGTTGGTTGTTTTAAATTCAATTTTCTAAATGTCTACAAGTAAAACTTTAGTAGGTAGTGCAATGACAATAACCAATCTGTATAATCTGAAATTTGAAATCATAGTAGAATAGTCTATTATCTGACAAATATACACCCAAAAGACCAGAAAGGCTTATGGTTAATAAAAGAGTATATTGACCTTTCCTGGGGAATCATGCGAGTCACCTTTATTACAAATATTGCAAACTGAAAAAGAAGCAAAAAAAAAAAAAATTACAGGGTTTAATCAACTAAAGAACAGATTCATCATGAACATTCATTAAATGTCAACCTGGTAGATTATGAACAGCAGCAATTAGCTTGCAGTGATCAAATAATATTTCAAAATGCCAAAAATGAGGGATTTTTAAAAAAAGTAACAACTTCTCTTTAGTCTTGAGTTCAAATGCTGCTTTATAACATGGGAGACAAAATTTGTCTGACGTTTTTCTGAGCATTGCAAACATTTCAGTATTAAAATATTGATAGTTTCAATTGCTCTAGAGAAAAGTTTAGAAGTTTAGAAAAGTTTAAAAGTCTGAATCCTGCTAAGGAAAAGCTTGAATCCTGCTGAGAAAAACCACAATTAACTTCTAACTACTCTTTTTTGGTTCCCGCTTCACCCTCTTATTCCTTTTGATCCCTTGATTCTCATGCTAACCCCAGTGACATACTTCTGAATATAAAAATGTTCACCATTGTGAAAACAATAGGCATAATAGAGGGAAGAATAGGAAGTCCTAGTAATAGCATTAGGGCTATGGCTAATAGCTGTGACCTTCTTCAGGATGCATCACATCTAAGATCTCAATTCTCCTCACCTTAAAAGTTAGTTAACTAGATCAGTGTTTTCTAGGATCCCCGGCATAGCTAAGTAAAGAGATAGGTCAGGCCAGGGCATGTAAGAGAAAAACAAATCTGATTCCAAGTCACTCTTCAGCCCTAAGATTGTGATCCTTTAAAAACACATCATAAACATCAAGTTGCTTTTCTTCACCACAGGGCTCTAAGTTACTTGCCATTTTTTTTCTTTTCTTTATTATGTATAAAAGAGCAAGGAGATTAAAAAAAAAAAAATAGTAGTAGCCTAACCTGAAAGCCACAGGGAATGAGCACTAAAAAGATCTTCAAAGTGAAGTGTTATTGACTTTTGGTCCCCAAACTGAGTCATGACACCTGGTCTCCTGTTTGCCCAGTGGTACATCATAACTTTTTAGAGAAACAGCCAGAATTTTCTGGGATTTAAGCTAATTCTTTGTTAGTAAGGAAGAGAACTGTCTACTCCTTCTCATTAAAACACACACACACACACACACACACACACACACACACTCACTCACACTGAGAAGGTAGGAATCAGTTATGGGCACAAACTTTCAAGTCTTTATTGCCATTTAGTAAAAAGATGCTTCCTGGAAGGCAAACTAAAAGGGTTAATACAGTGTCCTGAAATATCTTAGTCACACATATGTCCTCAACATATAGCTTGAATCGAATTTGCAGGTATAATATTATTGTTTGTTCATTTTTCCATTTTTTAAAATTTGTAAGGTGTTTTATATTCTATTTGTTAATGATGATAAACTCAGAAAATGACAGAGCATTTCCCCCCTTAGTTTCAAAAGAAGGAATGAAGGATACAGAAGAATAAAGAATATAAATGATATTTACTGAATTCAGCGAATATGAGCTTGCCAGAATTAAGATTAAAAGCATCTCCATTTTTTGTTTAGGTGGAACACTGTTCCAACCGGTCTTGTGGTGTGTTGATTTCTTTCCTTTTCATCTGAAGCTCAGTACTTCATGTATATTTCTTTTTATTTTCCCCATTCCTACTCATTTGAGATTTTGGCAGGATCATATCTGATTTTCCTCCTTCTTTCCCAGAGTTCCCAGCACAGTGGCATGTACTCAGTTGGTATTTAAATGTAGATAAAAATATTTGACTTAATTTGAGCTTGGAATTGTGAGAGATAATTACAATCGGCAAAGAATTCACACTGTCTAAAATTTATAAGGCAGAGACACTAAAGAAGATTATCTAATTTTTTATGGCAAGCAGCATCGCAATTTTCCCTCTCAGGAAATGGAACTGTATTATTACAGATATGAAAGTGGCATTTTTTCACCCATGCGATTATTGAATTATAAGGGCATGAGTATGGGGTACAGCAAAGATCTCAAACTCATTTGCCCTTAGGGGTTAGAAACAAATGTTAAATGAGTAAAGTAGGCTGGATGTAACTGCATATTACATATAAGATCAAGGTGGGCCCAGTGAGGTGGCTTGCTCCTATAATCCCAGCACTTTGGGAGGCGAGGTGGGAGGATCCCTTGAGGCCAGGAATTTGAGACCAGTCTGGGCAGCATAGGATATCCTGTCTCTACAAAAAAAAAGTAAAATAATTAGCCAGGTGTGATGGCACACACCTGTAGTCCTAGCTACTTGGAGGCTGAGGTGGGAGGATTTCTTGAAACCAGGAGTTCGAAGCTGCAGTGATCTGTGATTGTGCCACCACACTTCAGCTGGGCGACAGAGTGAGACCACATAATAACTTTTAAAAAGATCAAAGTAGTGGGAAAACATGGTTTATTTGGAGGAACTCAATGGCAGACATGGTTGCCAAAAATTCTATGTCTTTAAGAGAAGTTTAAAATCCAGATTATTTTTTGAAGAAACTATTAAAAAATAAAGCCCTTTATTCATATGCAGAACCCAAATATAAAATGTATGAAGGAGATCAGGCTTATATTGAGGGCTGGAAGGTTCAAAGTCCTTTAGAGATTATGTGGTTTTGGGGGGAACGAGGCTGTAGGGTGGGGAATCCATTTCACAGAGGCTAATGGGCATAAATGATCTCTTTCACTGAGAAGGTCCATGCAGTCAGGCACAACATGTCTGATACCAGAAAAGACATTAATAGTAAAATCTATAGTGCTTACTACAGCTAAATTGAAAATATTTACAATCATTTTGTATCAACATTTTGCCCTCACATTATAGATTTGCAAGACAATTAGTTTTATCTTATTCTCATATGTAACATCTGTTGGTTCAGAGTATGCATCAGATACACACATCAACGTTTTCTTTACAGTCCAAGCTGCCCGTTACAGTTGTGGGATTAAGACCTTCTCCATTATTTTTACCCTTTTATCAGTGAGTATTTAGTCTTTTTTCTTTCTTTTGAGTCAGAGTCTTACTCTGTTGCCTGGACTGGAGTGCAATGGCACAATGACGGCATACCACCAGCCTCGACTTCCTGGGCTCAGGCAATCCTTCTGCCTTAGTCTCTTGAGTAGTTGGGGCTACAGGCACACAGCACCACACCTGGATAATTTTGGGGGATTTTGTAGAGACACGGTCTCACTATGTTGTTTAGGCTGGTCTTAAACGTCTGGGTTCAAGCAATATTCTCACATCAGCCTCCCAAAGTGCTAAGATTATAGGTTTGACTCACTGTACCCAACCTGAGTACTTAATCTTAAACTAATAATGGTCAGTTAATTCTTCAAATAAGTAAATAAGTTTCCTACATCTATATCCACCTGTGGTATGACATTAATGAGTTAATGTACTAATTTGAAACAATATACGCATATTACTAATTTTAAGAATATTCCAAGAATTTCCCTCCTGATTTTAAGATTTAACAATAACACAAATCACCACCACAACTTGTTGTGTGGCTTCTAGATACTTGAAATACATTATCCTATTTATGGCTTATGTGACATTGAAAGGTATATATTATTATCCTCATTTTTCAGAAGGGAACATTGAAGTTTGAGAAAAGCAAATGACTTACTAAAAGTTAGTCATAGCTAGTAAGTGATATGATCTCACTCCAAAGTTTCTATTCTTTAACCTTTCTTTTCAACCAATATAATGGTACAAAAAATAGTAAAAATTTATTTCTAACTAATAACCCCCTATCTGAAAAGGAAGCCATTAAATGTTTGTCAAAATTTCAGGTCATTTCAACATGGTGATGTCAATAAAATCATTGTTTTAATTACGATCCCCTTACTAAATACAAATCATACAAACATACCTTGCTTTCTGAAAATGTCTTTGTTGTCAATTATATTTAAAACAATTACTTTGTTGATCATTTAATCATCTGAAGGAAATAAATGCTAGTATGTGGGCATTAAGAGGCTAACACAGTAAAGAATCTGAGTTGCAATTATAATTTGTTTCTTAGCAACTAATAGCAAAAGTTATAAAGTTGATTCTAGCACATCTATAAGAGGCAGCATTACAGCCCTGGGAATATTGTGACAGTCCTTAACAGCATAATCTTGTGAGTAATTTGCTCTTGGTACTATCATAAGATAAATTATTTTGGATCTGCTTGGTCAAAGCCCTAAAGAATTCTCATTAAAAGTCAGCTATTATTACGTGTTTTGTTTCCTTCCACCTCTCTCTCCCATTATACTGAACCTACTGTATTGGTTATTCCATGAATTATAATAAGTTGGAAAGAATCAGTATAATAAAAACAGGTTTTTTTTTTAATAACTAGGAGAAAGGAGTTCATCACTATAATAGTCCCATTTCCTGTCTGAAGCAGCACTTATTGAATATAGTCATGGTTAGAGTAAATTAAAATTTTTATAATGGATATGAGCAACAGCAATAGGGATTCTGGAGTTACATATGCTGTAAACAGAGAAAATAGTAGCAAAATTTGAGTGGTCTTGGATATTAGAGCTTAGGTGATTTTCTTGTGCAAATTTGCTTTTCTAAGATCATATTGGTGGCTCACATCTTGAGAACAGAATTTAATTTGTTTGACCTACAGGAACACTATTCTATATATCAACTTTAAAGTCTTTAAAACAATTGTATCATAGTTTTTCTTTATACATACACAGAATATAAATAACATGAAATGTTTTGGGGATAGTTATTTCTTAAAATTAGAGGATGGGTACTATCTACCAAGAAACAAAATTAATGTATTAAAATACAAAGACATAGTAATAGTTTAAGTCAATGAATGAGAAATATATCTTTCAAGAACTTTCATAGAGAAAAACATAAAATTATATGATTAGGCATGTTTGAGTCAAAGTATGTTGGTTATATTGGAAAGAATTTGTGTTGTGGGTAAAAGGACATGCATTAGAACTGCACCCTAGAGGATGTTTAGGGCAAGATCTCTCCCAAATAAACCAAGTTTATGACTCCCATCCTAACTGTTGACATACCATGTGTCAGAAATCCAACACTGCAGAACAGTAGAGTCCACTCTCCAGGTTACTTGTTAGGTGAATCAGTTTATAGTAACTGGGGAATCTAGTGCCTCAATTGGTCTACTTGTCTTTTGCTGTTGCCAGAGAGAGTCAGTGGCACCCAGCATGATCTTGGATGAGCAATAGATGCCAGGCTTATTAGCTAAAGCAAACCTTTATTCAGTCAAAGACATATGAGCTGATATACTACCTGGTAGAGCATCCAAATATATTCCTAGAATTATCAGTTGGAGATTTTGCAGTGGCAACCGTAACTCTCACCATCTTCAATCCTTCTTTACTAAATTTAGGGAGGAAAAAAGCATATGTAACTTGAGCTAGATATAGAGTATTAAGTAGTCTTATATTTTCCTCATGTCAGAGGTACTAACCATGGGTGATACTCAATTTCTGTTTAAATATCATATAAAACAAATTTGAATTTCCTGAAAGCATAAAGGATCCTTAAATTCAAACATTTATATTGTCTCTCTTGGAATAAAAATTAGGGAATTCTATATATTTTATATACACACAGAAACACAAACACATAGTCTCTATATCATGTACCTAAAAGATCAAATGAAGGGGTGATATCTGTTTCCAGTTGACATACATTCACAAATGAAGACTTTGCAGTCTATGGGCTCAGTAAAAAATCTTATTAAATAAAATTTAATATAGTTAAACTTAATGCAAATAAATCTATAGGTAAACCAGCAAATATAAATCAAGCACTGAGGCAATAACTGGCTTTGTGCTGGGTACCAGGGAATGAAAGATGAGGAAGACACAGTCCTTTCCCTAAATGAAAGGACATAGCATGGATTTAATATAACCAATGAGCGGTCATTTTAACATTGTCTAAATCTCATGTTTTTCTAGCAGTTCACTTAACTTACCCTCAAATCATTAGCCAAGGACAGAATCAGTTTCTCAGAGGCAGCTGTTGATAATCGCTTTACAACCCCCTCCCCGGCTTTTTTTGTACTAATTAGCTTTTCTAGTCCAAACATTTGCCTCCACCCATAAGACCTAAGTTAACCTAATCAGCCTTTCATGGCCTTCATGACACAGTCAGATCCTACCACCATGGCTGCAATCATGTGACAACCCACCTGTCTGCCTGCTGTCCATCATCTGAGGCAGTACCTGTGCTTACCTGCCCCTTCATGATGACATGGAGCAGACCACCACCCAATCTCCTTAATGACCTTCCCCATCAAAGGGAAGGATTAAAAGGACTCAATCATGAGCAGCCAGCCACCATTGCCTTACTAGACACTGGTGTGGCCAGGACCACACCAGTGCTCTTTGAGCTATGGCTGTCACCATGTTTACTGACTTTGGTCCCCTCCTCTCCTTGGGGAGGTGAATCTCCTTTTTCTCACTCTCTCACTTACTTTCTAAATAAGTTATATTTTCTAATTTAACTTCTGTTCAATTCTTTGCATCTTTCATGTGGTTCAGATTGCACACCAGACACCCACACCTGGTGGCCGGACCTAACATTCTGGAGGACCCACTGGGAGTGTGTCCTAACACTTAAGAAGTTGAAAGTCTACCAAGTCTACTGAGAAGAGTGGGTATGCCATACAAATTAATGTGCAAAAATGTATAGTCTGTTTATTTGGGCAGAAAATAGATAGCCTGTTTATGTGGGTCTTCTAAAAGTTATTAGTCCCTGAGGAAAGTTGACTTTGGAGACAAAGTCACAGATCTTGACCTCTTAATTACTGACCTTTTGTTATAAATTAACTTCCTTCCCTATTTCCTTGTTCCTAGCTCAGAGCAGATGGCCCTGAGATAAAAGACCCCTTGACTAAGACAAAAGATCCTTTGAGACAAAAGATCCCTTGATTGAGACAATAGACCCTTTGACTATTATATCCTTAATGTGAAATGTTAAATACACCTTTCTAAAAAGGAAATACTGCCTATAACCAATCAAATTGCTGCAACTATTCACTAACCCCATATGAAAAAATGACATAATCCTTTTAATCTTCCCCAGACCTTGCCTATATAAGCAATCCTCAAATCTCCTCACTTCAGAGTTCTGACCCACCTTTTTGGAGTCTGTGTTTTCCCAGTGGTTGCCCTCAAATTTTGCACTCAAATAAACTGTTTTCATTTGAAAAGACTGCAGGAGGATGACTGTCATTTAATCATGTTAACTGAATTTAGTTATTAAGAAAAAATATGCTATGTATAAAATGTAAAGCGCAAAGGAAGAAGGGTTCAGTTCTACCTGAAGAGCAATAATTCAATCAACAAACTGCCTGTATGGGTCGGGTCCAATGCTAGGTATTATAGCAGTGACTATAAAAGAAAAGATTCCTTCCTTTATGGAGCTCATATTATACTGGAGCAGACAGACAATAGCTTAATAAATAAGAAAAAAATACATAATCACAAAGTATGATAATAAATTGTTCTGTTGGAAATTTTTAAATAGCTATATTATAGAGATTAAATATTGGAAAATAACTTCCTAAAGGGTGGTCAGAGATAGTGTGTTTCCATAGGAACTCTAGGTACAGATGACTTCTATATGGGGAAGAGGGTGAGGGTGGGAATCAATAGGAGCAGAAGAAATGAGGCTTGAAAACAGATTCCTAAGAATGAACTGGCTGGAAATAAAAATGTAAGCAGTATTTGAATTCTGGAATAAGCCAATGCAATGCCCTAAAGGAGTCCATGTGAATGTTTAATTGTTACAGTCATTGTACAAAGCATATGGATCATATCATACAAGATCAATGCTTTTAAGATACACAAGCAAACCATCACTTATGCCTGCTGGAAAGTCATTACTGTCCCACAGAGCATGTGATGAATAAAAAGCACCAGCAGGCTGCTGGGTGAACTTTATAAGCACAGCCATTCTTTTGCAATGATGAAACAGAAGTCCATGCTCCCAAAGAAGAGGACTCTTCAGTGGATGGTTGAAGGAGAACTGACATAAGAATGTTGGGAATCTTGCAAGTACAATAGGCTATTTTGTAAATTACCCCAAAGTGTATCTATTTCATATTCTAGATGGTTAAAAAATAATAAAACAATATTAAATAAACATTTTGAAGACAAACGGTGTTGTCTCATGGGATATGGTCACATACTGTTTCCAAAACTATTTCAACAATTATTCTCCTGCTGTCTTTCCAAATGAAAACAAAAAAATACACTCACTAGTCTGAAGGAGTGTAATTCTATTTTGCTGTCCCACCGGCATAGGTCCAATACACAAGGTCAAGTTCAGCTCTTTTTAAAGACTTTCCAAAACTCAAAATATATAAACTATCAGTTGCTTTCTAAATGTTCACAAGAGCTAATGGGGCAAAGGGTAACCATTAATTTTTTAGTCAATTATTTATAGAGGACATGGGTCACTTCTTCACCTTGATTTGCACAAGGAAAAAAAAATGAGTGATTTGTTACTTTGAAGGTAGAGGAGATAAGGGAGAAAGTATAACATAAAAGTGATTGGAAGAGAGGAGGAAGAATTGCTGTGGGAAGGGTAGGTTAATCAGAAAGCAATGAGTTTGGCAGAAGAAATGGAGATTGGGGTTGCAGCTGACATATCTATTGTGGACTAACACTTGTCTCAGTAAAACATCTATTAAATTGAGGCGAAGACTTCATTATCACCAAATACCAGAGTTTTGGTAACCTTCTAAGCCCTTAATTCCTGCAGACTGATTAGAAAAAATAACACACTTTCTATTCATACATAAGGAAACCAGTGGTGTTGACTTACTGCAGCAATTCAGGAGATGCACACAGACAGATCCCTAGTCATCATCCAGAATCATATGTGCATTACCTTTCTGGGATCTCCCTCCAGTTGACAAATACTCCCAAATGATTGTGTACTCAGTGTGTTGTAGAAAGTACCCAGTAAGAAAGTTGAATTGCCTTCCCTGCCTGTTACTTATTAGAGCAAAATATAACTCAAAACTTGAATAAAATATATACAAACTTTAACATTGAATAAAACTTTTAGAAATAAGTATTACTACTAACTTATTAATAAAAATTGCATGTTTGAACTTACTCTTCTGGTCTATTATTTAAAAATGAAAGAATATGAAAAATAATTTTTAAGTTATAGTCTTTGAAATATGATCATTTCTGTCAACTTGAAAAAAGATATAAAACTAAACTTCCTTTGACTATCCTTCCTTTAGCTATGCCTCTCTCTTTTTCCTTTCTTCTTCAGGTATGCCCTTGCTTCCTCTACTGCTTTACTTCCCATTTACTCTGCAACCTGCTGTGTCTGGACTCTGGTCTCAGCTCTCCCATGAAATCACTCTGGTAAAAGTCAACCTCATGTTACCAGATCCAGTGAGCATTTTTCAGTCCTTAGTATATCTGATTTCTCTGTTGTACTGGATATTTTTGACCACTCCCTGAAAATGTCTGCTCTCCATTCTCTCCTAATTCCTACCTTCTCTCCCTCCTCCACCTTAGTCTCCTTTAAGGGTTCTTTCAACTGCACCTACTCCTTAAACACTAAACATGGTGCCCTTGGACTGCCACTCTTCTCTTTTTTTGGATGATCTGATGCATTCTCCTGATTTTAATTCTAACCTTTATGCTCATATCTATTTACTATGAATTTTCAGCCCTTTGTGATATTAATCTCACACATTCAACTGTCTTAATAACATAGACCTATCTACTTGAGTGTCCTATAGATAAGGTGACTTTACATCCTACTTTTACTGAGATAGGTGTGGTTTACATTTATTATCCTGGCAAAATTATTAATAGCGGCCTCTTTCACACTCATAAGTATCCAGGTTTGTATAATAAATCCTAAAACTTGGTATGTCTTAAAGTAAATTTGCCAACACTTAATCTCTAACCCTAACCTGCTTCTGAGGTCAGTCAATAATATCTCATCACCCAAGACATTAGACTTGGCAGTCATTCTATAAACTCATTTTTTTTCATTTTATACTCTTTACTTCAATCCCTCTCTCTACCCTCACCCAAACCATCCACTAAGCCCTGATGATTTCACCACAAAAAAAGATTTTATATATCTCCTCTAAATTCACTGCCTTTGTCTTAGGGCAGACTCTCATTGTTTCCTACCTGGACTATTGGAAAGTCTTCCTGTATTTCTAGACTCTGTGTCTTACATGCACATTCCAAAATGAAGCCACTGTAATCAGTTTTTAAAATGCAAACCTGTTTATACCACTCTGCTGCTTAAAACCCTTTGAAATCATAAGTCACCAAAAGATTAACTTAAGCTCATTAGTATGTGAGACAAGGCCCTCTATGACCTAACCCTTACCACTTTCCCAAGCCTCATAGTCTCCCACTCCTCTCTTCATATTTGACAACCTTGATACATGGAATGTTTCCATGTCCTCTGCATATCCACAAAGATTCCGGCTTTGCTGCTCTTGTTGCACAAAACACCCTGCCAGCTCTCTTGGCCTCTTTAACTTTCAACCATCTGTCAAGACTCAACTCAGTCATCGTCTCTCTTGGGGAGCTTACTGTTACCCCAGGATGGGTTATATATTGTTTCTCCTTGCTTTCATTACATACTGTGCACACTGCTATCTTTTCTTTTACTATATTATATCCTGGAATTAAAACTTTATGTCTTTCTCTCCCACTAGAGTGCCAGGTCTTTCTTATTCATTTTTACTCCATTTAGACTTTTTTTAAAAGATTTTTTTTCTATTATCTTTTCCAACAAGACACATCTTATTTTAAAATTGGAAGAAAATATATTGACATACAGTGTCTCAATTGATCCTTAAAACAGCCATTGGTATCAACATCATCCCCATTATACAGAGAAAGAAATTGAGACTCAGAGAGGTAAAATGACTTGCCAGAGGCCACATGGTGATGTGCATGTGTGAGAGAGAAGAGGTAGTCATATAAATAGTGCGAGCAATTCTATCTACCATGTGGTTTGCTTGGCCAATTTCCCACACTGCATTACAAATGAGGGACCCAAATCTACTTTATTTCTTAGTTTCAGTTTTCACTGACTTCACACAGAGAGCACATCTAACGAAGTTTTCTAGTATTTAAAGATGTATTTTTTCATACAATATGGCTCTAAACTCAAGGTAATTCTTTATCTGATACTCAACTAAAGAAACAATTGTATGTTTCAAACCTGAAGGAAATAGCATTTCCAACATGAGCATGTGTATCCACAGCTTAAGGGAATTTTGAGGATACCTTTAATGATGGTCATTTTGCTTTAAGTGCTGACTTTAGAAACACATCTCTGTGAAGATGTGTGAAGTTCCACCTTGCTCTTCCCATTCCAGACCACTCAGGGCTTCTAGACACCATCAGTGAAAGAGAGACAGTATTTGTTTTAAGCACATTTGCTTCCCATTCTGATTTTTTAATATAAAAAGCAAAACAAAAAATAAGGAAAACACAATAAAACACACTGCTACCATCAGCATGATTCTGGGAGCTATCTGCCCTGTGTGGTGATAAGAGTCCCTGAGCTGTGCCTCGAAGGTAAGCAGTATTGCTCTGAACATTTCACCATTCACTAAGCATTGCTTTTAAACTCTTGCTATTCCCACTGCGTCAGCTTTTCAAATAGCAGTTCTTAGCCATATGACACTTGGATTTACATCCTTTGCTGAGCCTGGTCCACTGATTGTCTCTAGACCTGGATACTTTCTCTTTGTTTATTTTCCTTAATCCATGTGGATTGGTGCAGTGATGCATATGTATTAGCCATGCAAGAAAGACCTGGAGAAAAAGAGACACTGTTCTGCAAAAATCTGAGGTTTTTAAGATCTCTTTTGTTTGGTAGCGCCAGACTGATGAGGGAGTCTATAACAACATACTTCCTCTTTTAGGATGAAGGAAGCTGACTGGTCTTGTTCAAGGGTAGGAAGGTAAGTATGTGAAAGGGCAATACTGCCTTATCCTAAAAGGCTGTAAAGTTCCAATGTTTGCCTCCAAAGTTAAGTGGAAAGAGACGGAAGAAAAGCCCCTCTTTGTTCCTCAGTAATAGGATCCATGAAATCTAGCACAGTTGCTAAAGGCCCAAGAAATGACCTCCAGGGAACACCATAAGAGGCTAGCATTGATTCCAGAAATACTCTTTGCTTGTCTTGCTGCTATTTTTGATCTGCTTGTTGTAGACCCTTGACTCTGCTGATGATTTCTAAGGACCTATGCTGCAGGCAAGAAGCACTTTTACCTGACACCCATTCTATCAACTGTGTGTTGTTTTTAAAAACACTCAATTATAGATTTTTAGATTTAATGCAGCAATAGAATCTTAAGAGAAAAAAGGGAATGTGTATGAAACCAACATAAGTGTTTCTAAGTATTGACACTAAAAACTGCCACCACTATAACCACTATCTTCTACCATCAATTCATGAAAGGCAGAACTTTTCAACATGAATAATTATAGGAAAAGCATGATGTCAGGAGAAAAATTGTCCTTTTAATTGACTAAACTCTGCCTTATTTTTAAAATGTAGTATATTTTTCTGTAGATTGATGAAAATTTCATCATAGGCAAGTTTTGGGAACAATTTGAAGGTATGCCCCCCAAATATCTTCTTTACAAAATAATGACAGATGTCAGATATTCACTAGTAAAGATCTGTTTCTTTAGCTTCAGGATGGAGCCCGTTTTAAATGAAAATTGCAATGTGGTGTAGTGAATAGGCATTAGAAGTTGTAGCCAAAAGTTGAGTTTTGATTTCTAGATATGACCCTTAATAGGATCATAGACTTGACAAAGTCACTCCGTATTTTTGAACTGCAGGTTCCACCTGTGAAAAATGGGGATGATGATGATAATTCATACCTCATGAGGCTTTGTAAATACCAAAAGATATAATAGATTTGAAAGTACTTTTGAAAAAGTAAAATAGTATAGACAATTTAACTATCAGTTATTTTTTCAAGGCATAACAGTGGTGGCTTAGATTATAAAGGAGAAATTGAAGCAGTGGACATAAAGGACCAATCTGCATTCTGTGGACATGATGACAATTTTGTGACCTATATAGTCATTACAAAACATTTAGGAGAAATCATCAGGATTGTTTTAGAAGCAATTGGAGGATAAGCTCCTTTGATAGTCCCCCATAGTTGTATCATGGGCTCTCCACGGCTGACTGAACAAGATCATGCTACTAATCCAGCAAATACTTCACTGATTTTCATTTTTCTACAAACACAATTTCAGCGAAAAAAACAATTTGTCGTTAACAAATTTAATATTGAGCCAATTAGTCAGATTACCTACCTGCTAACTGTAGCCACATTGATTTTTGTTGAAATATTAATTACCAAGACAAGATTTCCTGCTTAACCTTCAAAACAAGCTTGAAATGCACTATTTCACATCATTACCAAGGTTAAGAGGAAGATGCTTATGTGATTATAATTTATATTCCCGGATTCATCATTCATTTTAGAAGCATCGAGGCCACCTGGTCAAATGAAGGATACATTTGTGATGTTTAATTTCCAGCAGGAAATGGCAATGACACCCAAAGTAATAAATATGAAGACTCCACAAATGTAATACATTCGTTCATCTCTAAGTGCCACTCTTTGACCATCTTACCTACATTTCAGCATTTAAAAGCCTCAGCTCAAAGTAGCATTTATATGCAAATATTTTCTAGCTTCACCATTTGGTTGGCAAACAGCAAATGACCTTACAAACTCACTGCTATGTGACAATTCTTTAACATTCTTCTTCTTTCTAACAACTTAATGAAACACACAGACACACACACATTTACACACACACAAATATCGAGAAGGCAATCTAATTTTAGAAGCTCTTATTGAACACCTGCTGTCTGCAGAGTACAGGTGCTTGGCTATCATATAAACCACAATAAACTCACATTTAAAAAGTTAAAACTTAACTTCTTTTTGGAGCAAATAAGAGACAGAAAGGGAATCAGAATCCACTGTCTAGCATTTCCAATTTGCTATTCTCAAGTAGACCATTGCTCCAATGGGTCATGCATTTCCCACCTTGAGGTATTCATGGGTTCATTGTTATCTCTATTAATAGTCCATTGATGAGACAAATAAATGAAAAATAAAAAAAAAATTGCTCATTCTGTAAAGGCAATAAAGAGTACTTTCATAAACTTCCTTTTTCAGGATATATTAACTAGGCTCTACTTAGCCAAGGCAGACAATGGCTTATTTCTTAAAAATCAGTCACAAGATGGGCATTCAATAAGAATAGAGAGGGGTCACTTTAGCATGTATACCTACCTCTGATCAAAAAGATGCACACATGCCAATCACTTGATAACAGAGGAAATAAAGTCTTGGAAGATCACCCTCCTCACTCCCCTTCCAGATCAATATCTCTTCCAAAAGGAAAGCACACTCATCTCTGTTTCTGAATTTATTTTGCATGTTTAGCTTTAAAGCGTGAAAACTTTCAAGGTTGTCTTTCCTACTAGCTTCTCTCTGTGACCCTAACTTTCACACAGAATGATTTACTGGTCTGCTTATCTAACAAAAATGTGTTTACCACCATGAGGCACTGGTGGAGTTTCTAATGGGACTGACAAGCAATAGCTAGATTGATAGATAAAATTATAGATTGTAATCAGAGGGGATAAGAAGAAAATCCACAGAGCACTGAGACATGCAGTTACTGGTGAGGGCCACATTAGCCAGGGTGGCAGAAGATAGATGCTATTTAAACTTTAAACCAAAACCCAAAAGTAAGCCCGGTTGTGACTTTGGACTTTAACTCCAATTTTAGAAGAAGCAGTGATAAAGAATGTCTTCTCAGGTGACAAAGAAAGTAGGATTCATTTGGAAAAGCTATAAACAGGTGATAACATTCTAAAGATTCTGGGAGTTTGTTACACTCCAGTTGCCCCAATCCTTAAGCTCACAAAATGTTTTCCCTTTTTGAAGCAGGTGGTTTGTCCTTTCTAGCACCTAATAATGTTAGTGCCTATATGTAAGGGTATTTTGCTGAAGAAGGTATCTTTGCTGAAGAAACAGAAACTAAATATGTATTTTGATCAGTTTTAAATTAATAAATGCTTTATATTTCTTGGCACATGAGGAGATTTATTGAATAAGGAATTAGGTTTCTCCAGGTGGCATTTACGTTGTCAATCTGTGGGATGCTCTCTTTTATAACCAGAGACAAAGACAGAGAAACTTATATGCAGTTATTCACAGCTATAAAAACTCTATGGCATATAGCAATATCCACTTACAGCTAACCATATTTAAATGACAATTAGCAATTTAAAATTATTACACAAAATTAAAAACAAATGAAGCGATTAGAACAGTATTTGATTAACTGTCCAATGCTAAGAAAACAAATAGTTTCACCTTTCTACTACATACCAGATGCTTTACAAAGTACTTTTCTAATTCTTACAATAACCATGTGAGAGCCTGGCATGGTGGCTCACAACTATAATCCCAACTACTTGGGAGGCTGAGGTGGGAGAACCGTTTGAGTCCAGGATTTCAATGCCAGCCTCGGCAATACAGAGAGACCACATCTCAAAAAAAAAAAAAAAAAAAAATTCACTGCCATTGTACAAGAAAAGAACAAGGTTATTCTAGAATCAAAGGTTTGCGACCCGCCTGGGCAACTTGGTGAGACTTCATCTCTACAATAAATTAAAAAAAAAAAAAATAAATCAGCCGGGCATGGTAGCGTGCGCCTGTAATTCCGGCTACTCAGAAGCTGAGGCGGAAGGATCACTGGAGCCCAGCAGGTCGAGGCTGTGGTGGCCGGGAGCGGCCACTGCACTCCAGTCTGGGCGACAGTGAGACGCCAACTCAAAAAAAAAAAAGGTTTATAAGATGTAACAGTAAAATCTAACACTTGCTCCCAGATAGGATATTAGCTTTAAAAAAAATTGCTGAGCACTGTGGTTCACACTTGTAGTCCCAGCAACTTGTGAGGCCAAGGTGGTGGATCATTTGAGTTCAGGAGTTTGAGTCCAGTCTGGGCAACATAGTGAGACCCTGTCACTTTAAAAAACAAAACAAAACAATAATAATAACAACAATTTTTTAAAAATCACATGAGACAAGTACTGTAGAAAGAAAAGCCAGAAGAAATGTTTTCTGAATCTGGAAAGACAGAGTACCATCAGCATCACTAGCACTGTTGCTTAAGTGGGCTTTTCCTGACTTTGCTAACTTTGTTAGCATCTTCAGTCTCATTCTCTCATCTCTGTGCAGAAACTTAGTGATGATATTATTACCACTTAGTGAGTGGTGATATTGAAATCCTATTGTCTATCTCTTCTTACTGCACTCAGCACTGCTACTTACTGGCCAAAGAACAAAATACGGATTTACCTTCCCCCATGGATGCAAGTGGCATTTAGTTAACAATATGACCTTTAGAAATGTAGTCTGGCTATTTTATGAGCATCAAATTCCAAGTTTCTCAAGCACATCATTCTCCCTGATGGAGATGATGCATTTCCACTATAATGTAGAAATAACAGAAAGAGCCAGTACAGTGTAGTGATTAATAATGAAAATACTGAAGTTAACCTGGAATCAGACCATGGCCCTTCAACTTCCCAGCTGGGTTAGGTTTGGTAAGTTGTTTAATTTTTTCATGCCTCAGTTTCCACCTTTTTAAAAAGGGCATAGCAATGTACAAGTATATAGCATTGAGGAAAGTATTAAAAAAGAGAATTCATACTTTAATGGCTGGTGCATGCAAAGCAAGAGAGAATTGTTAGCTCCTGTTGTAACAGGTGGTTGGCTGGGCATGTGTGAACTGATTATTGGACTTATAGAAAGGCATTATATTGAACACTATGTATATTTCAAAACACTGAGCATGTTTTATGGGACTCTATAAGAATTTTCCTACTCTTCAGTCAATAAAGTGACATTCTTAAGTGTAGTGACCCCAGAAAAACTTGCAGGGCAAATATTCTTGTCTTTTCTCTCTCTCTACCACCATCTTCCAATCAGCTGTATTTAGCCTTACTCTATGTACTCCAGCCACTCAGCCATGTCTTCTTTGAATCCCTAGAATGTGCCATACTCTATGCCCCCACAGTACTTTTGCACTGTTTTCTTTCTAGAAAAAATTTCCTGTTATTCCTTATCTATCCTTCAGATCTTATTACAGTCATTTGCTCAGGGAAGCTTTCCTAAATACCCCCTTCTATCTTCATTTCCTTTGTCACAAATGTCATACAACCATAGCCATTTAATCAGCATTTGTCTCTATTGGTGAGTGCATATTTCTTGTGTGATTACTTGGTGAACACTTCTCTGCTCCACTAGAACATGAACTATGTAAGATGAGGAACTGGGTCTGGTTTTTTTTTTACCTGCCCAGAACAGAGTAGGCACTCAGGAAAAAAAAACAAAGTGAATGAATGCCACATCTAGTCTATGCTTTCTCCTCTCTTGAATGCCTTGCTTTTTCTCTACACTCCTCCACTTGATACCTCTCCTTGAGCATCTGTCTAAAATACCTATACACAAACCTACTTTCAGGCCATCTCTCCATTCCCTCTCTGCTGCTGCTTATTCTGCCCTTTGTTCCTTAGAAATCAAGATCTTCAACCTTTTGAACATTCATCACACTTGAGGTTACTTGTTCAATGTCTGTCTCCCCTGCTGGAGGCAAACTTCATATTTGTCTAGTTCATTGATGCATTCCCTGCATCCAACACTGTGTTTTCCATCTAGTTGGTGTTAATTAAATATTTATGGGAGGAAGGAAAAACAAACAAAGGAAATCACCACACTGAATACTGATAACTCAAGTTTTACAGCACATTTGTCTGAATGATGTGGTAGTTAGTATTTTCCAAAGGTACTTGGTTTTCCAGATATATAGGAGAATTATCAAGTTCTTGACAGCATAATTAATTAATTAGTAATAATTACATGTTAGAAATTTAAGGTTGTGATTAATGACCTTCAATTTTATGTAGGGCAAGTGGTTGGTTTGAATTAAAAGGAAGCTTCATATCCTAGACAGAACAACTGCCAAATGTGTTTGAAACCTCTGAACATCTACTAGGTATAAGGAACCAATGTTTAATACCAATTAAAATATAAAAACATGGGCCTAGTCCAACACTCAGGGTGTATACAGACTAGTGAGAGAGCCAGGCAAAATCATACCCCATAATTATAGTACAGCATAATAAATCCTAGAACACTTATAGACAAAAGAGATAAGAAAGCAGAAAATTCATATGTTAAAGAAATCCTGTTCATATACATACAAATTACATTTACCAGGCATATTTAATCCTCATAACTCTGAAGGACATTGACATAACTTACACATAAGTCTACTATACTGTCATTATACCCATTCTATAGAAGAAGGCACTAAAGTTGAGAGAGGTGAGAAACTGGCTTAAGATCACAGTCTTTCTGTGGTCCTAGATAAAGGGAATAGCAGGTACAAAACCCAGGGGAAGATTGAAAGACCTCTATAAATTTAGGAGAAATTACTTATTACAAAGTACTCTGGTGGAGACAGAAATAACTGTCAATTTAAAATAAACCTTGGGTCAGAGTGTTCTTTGTTCTTAGAAAACCTACCAAGGGTTTTTATGCAAATATACAGCAATTACCTCTACTCAGTTCTTAGAAAAAATTAGAAATGAAGATGTGCTGGAGAATGTTAAATGGTACCTTTGCTTATTTAACAGTTCTCCTAGGACTTTAATTCCTTAAAGAAAAAAATATTTCTCCTCTATGGATTTAGATTACGCCTGACCTATATAGTAGTGACTGCTCTTAGGAAATCACAAGTATTATAATTTGAGTGGTTGTTTGCAAAAAATAGAACAAAGCTCTGAGAAAAGGAATAAGTAAGGATAAATGAGTTTTACCTCAAATTTGAGGAAACAGTGGAACAAATTGTCAAGCATCCAAATGTGATGTTATTTAAATTAGACAGAATTCGTTGATGCTGAATTTTATATTACATATCCAAAGACAATATGCTTTGCTTACAGGAAGAATAGGATGGAGTCCACAGTTTATATGTGAGCATCTTATTTCTTTGATTTTAAGATGCTATTAAGAGACGGCTCGCAATTTCAAAACCTACTGCAAAGTTACAGTAATTAACACAGTGTGGTACTGGCATAAGGACAGACATACACATAAATGGAATAGAATGAAGAGCCCTGAGATAAGCCCTTATATTTATGGTTAATTGATTCTCAACAAGTGTCAAGTTCAAAACCAATCAGTGGAGAAAGAACTATCATTTCAACAAATGATGTTGAAACAGATCAACTTCAAAAGAATGGATTTGAAAAGAAATTATTCTTTTGATAAATAACTCAACATACACAAAAATTAACTCAAAATGTGCCACAGACCTATTTAAGAGCTGAACTGTAAATATTTAAGAGCTAAATTTAAGAGCTAAAACTATAAAATTCTTAGGGGAAAAAATAAGACTAAATTTGTGTGACGTTGGATTAGGCAATAGTTTTTCAGAGGTGATGACAAGAGCATATATAACAAAAGGAAAATAGATAACTTGGATTTCAACAAAATTAAAACTTCTGTGCATCAAAGGATACCATTAACAAAGTGAAAATGCGTTCCGGGTCAAGATGGTGGTGACACAGGTGGAACTGTGAGATTCTCCAAATGTACCAAACCTACATTCTGCTCCACATAAAGATTGTAAGACAGTGGGAAATAGGCTCCATTGGGCTCATACACCGACAGGTGGATGCAGCCAGAGAACTCTCATAAGGAAGAACAGGAGATTGCACAAGCGAAGCAAAAGCAACCCCACCCCTCCCTGAAAAACAGAATTAAAGAAGGGGAAGGAAAGGAGGAGAGAGAGAAATCTACACAAATGAAGAAAAACCAAAAGAAGAATATAAGTCTCTCCCAGACCCCTGGGAAGGGAGACACTGAGAAAACTGACTTCGGAATGCAAACAATGCAGAGCCCCCAAAATGACTGGTTTCAAACTACAACTCTAGATATCAAGACAATAATGGAGAGATTAAAGAGAATGGAAGAGAGTCATGAAGAAACTAGGAAGGAGCTGATAACTGAGATAACAGCAATAAAGAATACGGTGAGTGAAATAAATAGCAGAATGACAAGCATGGAAAGCAGAATTACCCAAGCAGAAGAAAGAATCTCAGAGCTTGAAGACCAAAATATAGAACTAATCCAAACTGTCAAAAACACAGAAAGCAAGCTCAAAAAGGCAGAACAAAACCTTCAAGAGA
>CAUYQG010284024.1:0-13361 GCA_963574415.1 Tarsius wallacei | reverse complement strand
CATTGTTATTTCATTTTTTCCACAGCCTTGTGGTAATATTTATTTTTTGGGGGGTTTGTTATAAATACAATTTACAATTTTAACCAAATTTATTTGTAAATTTAAGTGGCACTATTTTTCGTTAAACTACCACCCCCCCCCCCCCCCCCGGTCTCCAGAATATTTCCATCTTCCCAAACAGAAACTCTGTCCTCATTAAGCCTAACTCCCCAATGCCTACTCCCCTCAGCTGCTGGCAGCCACCGGTCTATTCAGTCTCTGGGAGTCTGACGATTCTGGGTAACTCCTATAAGTGAAATCATACGATATTTGTCCTTTTGTGTACATTTATAATTTTGGGCTTTTTGTTTGTTTTTCAAATTTTGTTCCTGGCTATTTACCCCCTAAATTACACCACGATCATTTTCTTAGTTATTCATTATCCTTAAAACTCCATTTTACTTGCAGAATATCTGCTACAATATAGGCGTGCCACAATTAATTCAGTCACTCTCCTACTGGCAGATATTTAGGTCATTCCACTTTCCTGTGTCATATAATAATGCTATTGTATATTTTTTTCATAAATCATTGTCTGAATTACTGATTATATCCTTAGAACAGACTCCTAGAATAGGAATTATTTGGTAAAAAGACATATGAACTATTTATAAAGTTAATTTCATCGACTTTGAAAAATTCAACATCAGACTCGCTTCTCTAGTGCCATAAATCTAATCTTAACCATCACAGAAACTTCTGAGTCAGTTGGTCCAAGATGGGTCCCAAGCCAAAGGCCTCTCCAGGCAATCTGATGCTGATGTTGAGAATGAGAATTCTGACAGTATAAACTTTTCATTCTATATAAAAAGGAGGAAGCAATTCGGTGCCCCCTTCTCTGTTTTTTTCTTTTCTTTGAGAAAGCAAGAATTATTGAGAGGACAGAAAAGCTCCCACAGTGGGAGGGGACCTGAGGGGGTTGCCTCGATTCTTTTTTTTTGGAAGCGAGAGCCTGCTAACATGCTTAGAGAGAATCTGAACAGCTCCCATCCTGAGTTATCCGGATGTAAGTGTGTTCTGTGCTGGTTCTAGAACACCGCCATTTCAGGCTCAGGATTCATGGATTCAACCAAGCTCCTTCCACACTGACATTAATCGCTTTGGGAACCTCTGAGCCTGTTATCTGGCGTTCCTTTTTATCAGTTTTTTTGTTTGCTTGTTTTTAAAGGAAACACAGGCACACACACACCTTTTTGGAATCCTAAGATGCTGTTGTTATCACTGTGAAGCTGGAATCCAGCCCGTCTTGCCTTTACCAGCAGCCAGATGTTTCCACCAGCCCCACCCAGTGCCCAGTGGAAGGTCCGGTCCGGACAGGGGCTCTTTCCACCAATATATAGCCTCTTTCTTCCCCCTCCCTCAGGGAGCGGCCTCTGGCCAACACTGGTCACTAAAGGATACTCATACTCCCAGTGATAAGTCATGGGGTACAGGTGATCAGCAGCTGAGAGCAACGTAGATGTCACTCTTAGTGTAACTGTAAACTCCGCAGAGCAATTTGGATAATGACGAGCTTGACGATAAAGCTGCTTGCTGTGCTGAACTGTCCTGAGCTGCAGATTCTTCACTGACTGGCAGCCATCGGTGCCTCTCGTGAGTTACAATAAGCTAATGCCTTTCCCTGCCTGACTTCCCGGTAACTTCTTTGAACAGGTAAACGTGACACACAAGCCCTCTCAGATCTGGGGTTACAGCACTGCGCTTGGCCAGTGACGCCAGGCCATACCGATCAACTTCACAGACAGATCAGCACAGCACTGACTGGGCGAATTCCTGAAGGTCAACTGGTTTGTTAGCTTGCTAGTCTGCACTGTCCTTCAGCTCTAAGCCAAGAGTGGACACAGTGCCTGCAAAAGGCCTCACAAAGTCCCAGAGACGGAGGCTGTTTTTATTATTCTCAAAGGTATTACCACATTGAGCCTCATTTTTACGATATTAGAAATAAGTGAGAGTTGCTAGGCTCGGTGGCTCAGCCTGTCATCCCAGCACTTTGGGAGGCCGAGGTGAGTGGATGGCCTGAGCCCGCGGGTTCGAGACCAGCCTGGGCAAATTGGCAAGACCGCATTTCTACAATAAAAATTTAAAGAATGAGCTGGGCATAGTAGCGCATGCCTGTAGTTCCGGCTCCATAGAAGGCTGAGGCAGGATTGTGGGAGCCCAGCGACACTGGGGTGGCCGTGAGTATACCACTGCACTCCAGCCTGGACAACAGAGTGAGACTCCAACTCAAAAAAAAGAAAAAAAAGAAAGAAATGAGAGTCTAGCACTACAAAGTTAGGAAGCTTCTTTTGGAAGTTGTTTTTCTGATTTCCGTGAATGGGGAAGCACAAGAAAAGCCGACATGGAAACAGGAATGGCACTGGGGGCTGACCCGCCAAAAAGCGCCGGTGGCAGTGGGCATGTGAGCCCGAGGGCAGCGGCTCTGAAGCAACAGCAAGAGGCTCTCGGCATTCCTGCCTCCTCCTTCCTTCCAGCACATACCGCGCGGGTCCTCGGGGCCTGGTTCTGAGCCCAGCCCTGGAAAACAGAGACAAAAAGACCCGGCTCTCTCAGGGTGCTTTCTCCCAAAGGACTCAGGCCCACCTGGGGACTTAGACACATGCACGAACATCCGCAACACAACGTGCTGTGGGAGATCAGGGCTTCTAGGCAAGGAGGCAGGAGCACTGTGCCCGTGACCCACCCTCCAAGGGCATCGGTGTGGCAAGAGCTTTCCTCTCGTGATTAACCAAAATTCCTCACGCCGTCCTGTTCATATTAAACCACCTACTGCACAGGGTCGGGCTCGGTGCTCAGCCTGTCATCCCAGCACTTCGGGAGGCTGAGGCGAGTGGACTGCCTGAGCCCGCGGGTTCGAGACCAACCTGGGCAACTTGGCGAGACCTCGTCTCTACAATAAGTCAAAAATTAGCCAGGCATGTATTCATATCTCCATTTACTCCTGTCATCTCAGCACTTTGGGAGTGGGAGGCCGCGGCAAGAGGGTTGCTTGAGCCCAGGGATTTGAGACCAGCCCGGGAAATTTGGTGAGACCTTGTCTCTACAATCAGTCAAAAATTAGCCGGGCGTGGTAGCGCAGGACTTTAGTTCCAGCTACTTGGAAGACTGAAGTGGAAGGATCGCCGCAGAGCAGCAGGTCGACGCTGGGGTGGCCGTGAGTGTGCCACTGCACTCCAGCCTGGGAGACAGAGCGAGACTCCGACCCAAAAAAAAAGAAAAAAAAAAAGAATCTCCACTCAGGACAAGGTGTGGTGAAAACAATGGTGTAGGCTTTAAAGACAGACGCCAAAGGGTTGTGGGGACCACAGTTGGAGCTCGGACATCGTGAACTTGATCTTATCTGGGCTCCCATGGTGGTCAGCCTATCCTGCTGAACGTGTAAAGTGATGTGGCCAAACAGGAGGACAGAGCTGTCATCCTGACCCTTAGACTCTCGAGCGGTTCCAAAATGACCCCACCGGTGACCCCAGGACTGAGGTCCCATCACCCCCGAAGTCAAAATAGGACATCTTCCAAGTTCCACTCCTAAAAGCTGTAGACAGTATATACTAACTACTTTAAGAAGGAATGTACACATTTAAAGCTTGCTGGTACTTCCTTTTAGATCCTTCTTTGCGCTAATAACCTCTCCTTTTTTAAAGGTATCAAAGATACAGGTCAAAAAATATGACGGGAAGTCTTGTGCTTAGGGACCATCTGAACAACAAGCCAACCAAAAAGTACGGGGTACCACTACCAGTAGGTACCGCCACCAGAGCCACAAACACGACCGGCATGTTTATTACGTGCTGGGCACCCCACTCGCTGCTTTGTATATCGCACTGCAGTAATCCCAACGATCATCCTAGCATTTATTATTCTCTCCACTTTGCAGATAAAGAAACTGGTGTTAACTCCCTTGTCCGGGGGGTCGCGGGGGGGGGGGGGGTGTCACATGGTTAGTTACAGAGGAAAGATAAACACCAGGTTGACCTCACATGTGCCTCTTCCTGCCTGGACGAGGGACACCAGCCCTGATGGCAGCGCCAGGGCTCAGGGCCCGGGACTGTACCTCCTCATGTCTGATTATGGGGAAAGCATTTCCATCTATATAGGACACCCACCCGGCCCCATAGTTGCTGGCAGGGACTAAAATGCATGAGGAGACTAAAATATTTTATTGTGTCAATAAAAATTTATGTTGTAGAACAGACAAAGACAGGCTCGAGGTGAATTTCTCTGTAGTGGCTCCTAAAAATAAATGTCAGTTTCAAAAGCTAAAAAAGGAAGATGAAAGGAAAGGTGAGGGCGGCGTGGAGGGGAGAGAAGGCTGACCCGTGCTCACAGCAAGGCTGACCTCCTCCAGGGGCAGAGCGAGGCCAACTCTGCCTCCCAGAGTGTGTGGCATGACCTGCCTGGAGGTGCCACGCAGAGGTGACACAGAGGGCTGCCTTCAAGGTCTAGAGTCAGGCTGCCCAGAGGCAGAAAGGACCTGTTACTCACACAGACCTGTCGGTGGCCTTAAATCCTGGTTTTCTCAACAATAAAATGGAGGTTTCTTTTTTTTTAGTCAGTCTCACTCTGTCGCCCAGGCTGGAGTACAGTGGCACGCTCACAGCCACCACAACCTCAACCTGCTGGGCTCAGGCGCACACTATCACACCCAGATAATTTTTTTTTTTATTAATGGTAAAGATAAGGTCTCGCCATGTTGCCCAGGTGATTCTCAAACCCCTGGGCTCAGGCAATCCTCTCACCTCTGCCTCCCAAAGTGCTGGGATGACAGGTGTGAGCCATCCCACCCGGCCAATAAAATGGAGATATTAATATAGCCTCGCAGGACTGATGAGAAAATTAGAGCTAGTGTATTTTTATTTTTTGTTTGTTTCGTTTTTTTGAGTCGGAGTCTCACTCTGTTGCCCAGGCTGGAGTACAGTGGCACGGTCACAGCCACCGCAGCCTCAACCTGCTGGGCTCAGGAGATCCTTCTGTCTCAGCTGAAACTATAGGTACACTCCACCACACCCAGCTAGTTTTTTGATTTACTATAGAGATGAGGTCTTGCCATGTTGCCCAGGCTGGTGTTGAACCCCTGGGCTCAGGTAATCCTCTCGCCACTGTCTCCCAAGATGCTGGGATAGCAGGCGTGAGCCACCACACCTGGCTGGGTTCTGGGTTCTGACCTTAAAAAAACAAAAAACCATTTCTGATTATAAAAATAAAATGTGTTCATATGGAAACTATAAGAAGGTGATAGAGCTGAAAAATCATAATCACTTATGATTATATGCTCCAAAGATAATCAGGAACATTTTGATGTATCTCCTCTGAGGATTTTTCCCTTGCATATTTATGTTTTTATACATAATTGGGATCCTACTGCATATAAGATTTTGAGCCTGACTTTTCCATTTATTATATTGCATCATTAAATATCCTTTGAACACATGATTTTAAATAGCCGCATAAATAACTCCTGCAGCCTTCCCTATAATTGCACTGGCGAGTGTTTGGTGTCCAGATAGAAGGAGAAAGAGCTGTCATGCCTGCGCCGGCGGGACGGCACTTGGGGCACCGTGTTCTCACACCTGAGTGCCACACTCGAGCAGAATGCTGTCCAAGGACTCGTCCTCCGGAGAGTACCCTGGAGGGAGAGCACTTTGCAACCACTCTGTGTTCACTGAATCATTGGTTCCTCCCCCGTGACTGAGGAAGGAGCTCTGTTTTGTTTGGGTCTGGGAAGACTGGGAAGACTGCGGAGGGGCCTGAGCACCCTCTGCAAGCATGCGAGGGGCTTTGGGGGGAGAGAGAGTGGCTTGACTCAGTTCCGCTCTAGAGGTCAAGAGCTGGGCCTGCTCCTGGGTGTTTCCAGGAGGCAGCAGCTAGACGCCACAGAAAGAGGTCAACGCTTCCTAACAACTGCAGCAGACATTGGGAGCTCGCTTGCTGTCACTTGCAGTGTTCCATAAAAGCCCGAAAACCCCTCCCCAGGGGCATGGGAGAGGCCTGTGCGGTTCGAGGACTCACAGAGGAGAGTCGACGGAAGGAGCGAGGGGTTGGGGGCGAGGTGGGGGGAGCACGCACGCTCAGCAGCCCTCAAACAGGCCACAGCACTCAGAACTTCCAGCCAAGAGCCTCCTCGGCTAGGATTTTCCCCCCTCCCACGGCCTGACCGAGTCTCACTGATGACTGCGCGGGGCTGGGGCTATGGTTCAAAATCTCTCAAGGCCCAGTCTAGTGCCCCTCCTTCACCAAAGCACTGGGAACAGAGTGTGCAAAGGAGTGGCAAGAGACATCAGACCCAGACCCACACGGATTTCTTCCTTCATGCGATCTCAGCCACTCTCGGGCTATACTCCCTTAGCTCTTTATAACATCAGCCTCCTCTTTGGTCAAAGCAAGGGAGCATCTTTCTGGGTCAATACCCGAGGAGCAGGCTTGCTAATGCAACACTACCTCATCCTCTGGTGGGCCCACAGGGGTTCTGTTTTAACTCAGTCAACCAGAAGATGCGCAAATGGGTGAAGCAAAAGGCGTAGAGAAGATGAGAGCGACAGGTGTGAGGGTCTCAGACACCACTGTGGGAAAAACTTTCACAAAGCTTCAGCGGTAAAATGTCCAACTGCAAAAAGACATCATGGTGTGTAAAAATATGTCAAGGATTAATTACTCCCAGGCAGAGACCTAAGAATTGCTTAGCCCAGCTAGTCACCAAGTGATGGTCCAACATGCAGATGGCACGTGTAGGGTTGTGTGCACACACAGCCACCGCAAAGCTCTCGACCTCACCCAGGCTGACCCAGCACGCACCCCCTTCACACTGACCACACAGGTGGCCACCAAGGTCGGGAATCAGAGAAAGGGGAATGTGTGTGCGCATGCACGAGTGGCCACCACCCAACACGTACGGTCAGAAATGGCCACGGGTCACCCACTGCTATTCTCCCCTGCCTAAATGGAAAGAGGCCTGAGAGGTGCCCTCGGCCAATGTTGTCAGTCTACAGGGAAACGATGAGCTGTGAAATGATGCACACAACTCACCCACAACTCACCACTCACCAAGAGCCAGCTGGAATTGAATCTAATTTTGCATCTCACAGCCCAGCAGTGCAAGATTCTAATCAAACGAGCAACCCCTGGAGAGGACTTTGACTAGGGAATTGAAAAGGAGAGCCAGGAAGGGGAGAAGACAAACCAAAGGCTTGTGAGACTACGGTGTCAAGAAAGGTCAGCTCACAGTATGTTAAATGCAGAAGCAGAGGAGTACTGAGTATCCAAAGTGAGTAATCCAGGACTTCCTCACAATTGCAAACGTGTTCCTGAGCATAGCAAAAAAACGTGCGTGACTCCATTGTATGAATACTTTCCACATAAGCGACTGCTTCTGTCTCTGTCAGTTCAACACGCCCTTCCTTTCTGATTAAATGCAAATGCCTCAAGTTAACCAATCCTGTTCATAACAGACTGTCTCACCGAGACAGGACACCTGTAATTACTGCCAGCATATTTCAACAGAGACTAGTCTCTCACAAATAGTAGACAAACAAGATGGCTGAGGAGAGGATAATCAATGCATTTAGTCAACGTTCTTACCCTTAGAGGGAAGTTGGAAACTTCCCCAAATGATCCTTGTGTTGTCATAAGACTGTCACATCAAAATAATCTTCATGTGAAATTAGGAAGAATGTGGCCGTTGGCAGATTCTCAGACAAGGAGAATGAAGACGATATGTAGATAGCACAGCATTGTCAGATTTATCCAAACAAGAGCTTTTAATCCACAAAGGCTTAAAAACATAATACAAAGAGAGCAGTGAACTAGGCTTTACTGATAAACTCAATGTGGAATGCCTGGTTTAAGAATTATGCCAGGGATTCCGGCATGCCCGCCCTATGAGAGTTAACGAATCTTTGAAGCAGGAACTTTTTTCTTTTCACACCGGATATTAGTCTTTATTTGAAACCTGATTCTTGCTAACATCTGACTTATTTAATGAACACAGAGTAGTTAGTCAACCAATATTTCAATTGGGATATGATCTTGTTTCAATCTACCAAAAAAGAAACAAGGTTCCTCAGCATCCTCACTATTTTCTTCGAAACAGACACCCACAGTCCCGTACGGATTTGCATATGGAGCTAACTGGGAACCAGAACACTCAAGAGGGAGCGGGATCCTAGGGTGTAGGGGGCATGTGAGGCTGGAGTGAGAACAGCTGAGGCCAGCTTCCCTGGGCTAAACTGGGAGGGAGGAAGGCAGGACTCGGGGATTAAAAAAAGGTAGATGAGGGGGTGGAGGAGGATAACGAAAGGAGAGGCCCCTGCCTGCAAACTTTAAATGCCCATCCAATTAACAATAACATTAACAATACATAGGGTGCAGTTCTGAGCTACACACACACACACACACACACCCAGACATAACCTGCTTGCATATTTAAAGAATCCTGAAGACACAAGAGATGCAGGCAGAACTACAATTTTCAGATGTGGGTGGTGCAGGGACTTGTACTTTTCATCTTAGCTCCTTCTATATTTCTGGACTTTTACCTGCCAAGGTCTTGTTATGCAAAACATTGTACATCTATGACTGTTAAGTATTAGCTCGAATTCTTATTAGAACTGGTAACCATACACATTTTTGTCTACCAGAGTTAGTCACCGATTGTTTCCATTTAAAAGGGGTAAATGAGCTGGGCATGGTGGCTCATGCCTGTCATCCCAGTATTTTGAGAGGCCGAGACAAGAAGATTGCTTGAGCTCAGGGGCTCGAGACCAGCCAGGACAACTTGGCAAGACCTCATTTCTACAATAAATAAAAAAAATTAGCGGGACATGGTGGTGCACACCTGTGGTTCCAGTTATTTGGGGGAAGGCTGAGGCAGAAAAATCACCTGAGCCCAGCAGGTTGAGGCTGTGGTGGCCGTGAGCGTGCCACTGCCTTCCAGCCTGGGTGACAGTGAGACTCCCACTCAAGAAAATAAAAAGTAAAAGGGTAAATGAATCTCGGAAGTGAGGGATGTTCAGGACTTGCTGGGGTCATGCAGTCCATCCCTTCTGAAAAGGAGGGCTCTTCCCAGGGCAATGCAGCTGACGCATCCACCTCTACACTGGTTCACGTTGAGTGAGCCCTGGGTAGGGGAGGCATAACCACCAAATAGAAAGGAGAAATAGGTTGGGCACAGTGGCTCCTGCCCATAATCCCGGCACCTTGGGAAGCCAAGGTGGAATGGGTCCTTGAGGCCATAATTTAAAGAGCAGCATAGGCAACACAGCAAGACCCCATCTCTTAATAACAGTCCCAGGGAGAGCACACAGGCTACATGCACAGAACATGGGGGCAAGCAAAACCAGGTAAAGGAGTGCTGAAGAGGGCTACAGATTGAGGGATGTTAGAACCAACTAAACGGTGAGGCCAGCTCTACATATGTGAGATTATATGCACAATTTAAATGTCTGTGTTAAGAGGGAAGTCCCATAAAGGATAAATGTAGCTTAGTGTTGGTGGCCCCACTGCAACGTCAAAGAATTTCTCGGGCAAATGCTGTTTGATCAAATGGTGCATGGGATGACATAGCCTCTTAGAGATGAAGCGCATGGCCGAGCTACTTCTAAAATCTGGGATGTCTCCTCTCACACTGTGGCATAGGACCTTCCACTCTGCATCCCTGGTACTCTGAGAAGAAACGACAAGAATAACAAAAGCCATGCTTTGCAAAGAGGGGTCTTGGAACGGCCCTAAATAACAGTACCTGCTCCATGTGAGAAAAAACAGAGCACAAGGGCAGAAACTCCAACACGGCCAAGTCTGAACTCGTGATCTTGGCCCCGGAAGCCTGGACTTCTTCCAAAGTTCCCTATTTCAAAGACACGCAACCCCTTCCATTTGGCTGAGCAAGCCAGGACCCTGGGAGTATACGTGAGCCACCACACCTGGCCAAAAACTATTTCAGTTTGATTTCTCACTATCATATTCCCAAGGCCCAACACAATGCCTGACATGCAGTAGGTGATCATCGTAAAAAAAAATTGGGGGGTAAGGCTACCATTTATTGAAGGGTAAGATATCCCCTGGCTAGAGAACGCACATATCACCATATGCAAGCACCCAGATGTGGCTTATCCAAGGCCTGGCCATGCAGGATTCCCTCAGGGGGAGCATCAGCACTCCGCATCTTCACAAGGCCCTCACTCTTGAAGAAAAAGGAGGACTTGAGCATCACACACCCTGTTTCCCATCCTCACTAGATTTCTCCTGGAGATAACCCTCGCTCAGACACTGGTTAGATCTTTGCCCTTCCATCTTCATGCAAACGAAGAAAAAAGAAAAACATGACAGAGCACAAGACAGACAAAACCCTGTAGAAACACAAACAACCAATGACGAGGAATAGAGTTCCATCATACATGATATAAAAAAAAGGTTTTACTAGGATTGAAATAAAATTAAAAACCAAAAGGAACGTATGAAATTTGATATATAATACATAAATCACTTCAAAATTCCTTGACCATGCAGGGAAAAAAATACCTAATAAAAAGAAAAAAAAAGTTCCAGGGGCAAATGTAGCCATTTGCAGTCTGGAATAAGGCTAGTTGCGTGATGAAGCGGCCTTCAGAATATTTCTTTCTCATCTCATCACAGAACCGCGCCTAACATGAGTGAGGGGTGCTCACACTCACATTCTTTCAGTAGTTCTCGACTTCAACATGGCTTCCGGTGTTGACTGCTTAGAATTTAAGGACTAAGCCTAATTTGTTTTGTGCGAGCCACTTTCTTTCATGGTGTAAGTCAGATGAGCTGCTTTAGGAGATTCAATAGTATCTGTTACTCAAAAAAAAAAAAAAGATGATATAACTCATAAAGGAATCATTGCGGCAGATTATTTTTGATTAAAGGCCAGAAAGGGTAAATATTGAGCCTGTTTAAAAACAAAAACCTATAAATATATCCTTACAGCTATACTACTGAAGTGTACCTAATTTTAACTACCTCCCCCATGTTGCTGAGTTGTGAGCCATGAATCTGCAAGAAGTATCTTTTTTTAGGCACAGATCACACCAGCTTTCATTATTGGTAGAAAACACTATTTTGATCTCAAAAGCATGTATATAACATTATGCAACATATTGTACTACTGTAACATTTAGAATAAGTTAAACATTGTACAAAGATAATGTTCTTTAATGGTACTGGATAAAACATGCAACGCATAGAAGAGTTTCAAAGATATCTTCCATTTTATAAGATGAAAGTCAGACAGTACAGGGCAATTGGCCTGCAGAAACACAGATAACCAATAAAGATTACAGCTTCCAAGTTCTTCACTTTCTTCTTAGCATAGAGCACGCTCTGACTGTGGGAAAGACTTGACAGTGAAGGAAAAAAAGGCACTCACGCCATTCTCTCTCCACACTCCCTGATTTCATTCTTCAGCATCCTTTGCCCACGTACTCTGACTTCAAAATATATTTAATAAGATAAAAGGCAAGATTTACGACTAGTTCTCTCCGATCCATGGAAACTAACTAACTTCTTTCAAATAAGGACCATAAAGGAAATACTAAAACGAAAGCAGTGTTCATCAATAGGTAGAGAATATTGACTTCTACTGGATAAACCTATGAAACAATACGCTAAGTTCACTCTGTCAACACAATGATTTAGACCCACAGTCAAACAGGGACATAAACTCTTCACTGACTTATGGGCCTCATATCTTCTGGGATGTGTCGCCAACTTATGTGCTGTGTCTGGGTGTGTTGGCACCTGGGCTAGGATAGAGGTGGAAGAGAACGTGAGATGGCTTGTCAACAGGCAGTTCCCGGTGGACGACTCACCTCAGGAAGCGCTTGCTGTCAGCTCTGTATTTCAGAAACGGTATGCCGAAAGCCGTGCGTGCAAATGGGTATGGGGAGGGTCACTTCTAGACAACGTCAGGCATTTCTGAAACATGCATGTAGCAAACCTGATGATGCCACCCTCAGACTCCCAGTGTCTAGCTCTGAGACCAACACGAAGTGAGAGCAAGGAAAGACTTCAGGGTTTAAACCCGGCGTCATGGACCGCCAGTGTGCTAACTGAAAGAGCTACAGAAGGCTCAACAACGAAAGCTGACGTCAGATGTTAGGGTGAGAAGCAACAGCGGCTCTGGACATGTTCGGCATCACGAGGCATAAGGAATTTTCATGATGTTTACATTTTCTGCTAAGCAGAAGTTGGTTCTGTCCTACCCTGACCTTTAGAAAGGATGTCATGGATACTCGCAGTGTGGTGCTGCATATTCACGGCAGAGCGTGCTAGACCACTGGGGACGTTTCCCAACAGTCCTGCTCGTGGCAGGCTCAGTGGCCAGCGGGTACGTTGACGCCACGGGCTCCCTAGCCCTCTCATGGCAGCTTCCCCACCCTCACAGCAGGGGCACAGCACACCGCATGTCACTTCACCTGAACCGGTGGCTGCAAAATTCTTCAGGGCCAGAGACCTTCCTGGTTAAAGCAATCTTACATAGAGAGGTATCCGATTTACAAAATAAAATAAATCTCACACGCAAGTTAAAACATCGGAGGTTTAGGTTTTCCCCGGGGCTATGTGCTGGAGCACAGCTCTGTTCCAAATATCCTTTACCTGGAAAGGTCATGAAACTTCCAGAACACAAATTCAAAGACAATTCTTGACATTGACAGTGAATGCCAAGATAAACAGCACACAAATTATCTAAGGTATGAGTTAGAATAACAAATTTAATACCTGCATGTGTGATGGCTATTAAAAATAATTTACTTAATTTTTAATTCAACAACTATCTATTAATCCACTTACTATTAGTCAGGGCCTATACTGAGGCAAAGATACATACCAGCAACCCAGACAGACAGGGCCCTTGGTTGGAGAAGCTCAAACGGTAGTGGACTTCATCTATTAGACTAGGATAAACGCTATGGTAGAAAGCTCAAGTTAATGTGGAAAGTCTGAAGCTTAATTTTTCATTAAGTAAGAACCTCTTCATTAATTTTTTGCTGCCAAAAAAATGTCTTGCCTTTTTGCCTCCTTTCTTAGTCCTAGTTTGAAATAGAATCTTGGAAGCAATGATCCTAAAAAATACTTTGCTCAATATCAAGTAATACAAATGTCCAACAACTGGTAAAAACAAAAAAAGTATTCTTAGCCGGGCTCGGTGGCTCAGCCTGTAATCCCACACTTTGGGAGGCCGAGGTGAGTGGATTGCCTGAGCCCACGGGTTCGAGACCCGCCTGGGCAACTTGGCGAGACCTCATCTCTACAATAAATCAAAAAATTAGTCGGGTATGGTAGCGCACGCCTGTAGTTCCGGCTACTCGGAA
>CAUYQG010284021.1:0-13386 GCA_963574415.1 Tarsius wallacei | reverse complement strand
TCCACTCGCCTCGGCCTCCCAAAGTGCTGGGATGACAGGCTGAGCCACCCAGCCCAGCCAAACCCTCCGTGTTTTGTCCTATACATCATTCTGAGACTGAGAAGGGATCCTGCAGTGGCCACTCTCAGCATCTCCCTGCATCCCCGGAGCTCACTGTCCAGCCTCACCCACCAAAAGGGGCCACCGCCCTGTGGACCGAGCCCGGCAGGCCCAAGTGCCTAGGAATTGTGGGAACTGCGGCATCCTCCCCAGGAGCCCAGCCACGGTGGTGGGGGTTGCAGTGAACGGCCCTGCTCCTGCTCCTGCACCCCTAGGGTAGGTTCCCGCCCTCCCCAGGCTCTCCCAGGATTCAGCTGTCCCCCACCAAGGGAAGGGCTCTGAAGCCCCCTGGCTGCCCGTCCATCCCCAGCCCTGCTCATGTCCCTGCGCGTCTCGAATAAACCACATGTTCTCCGGTGTTTGTCTCAGTTCTGCGTGTGGGAAATGCAAACCTAGTGTGTGGGCTGTGTCAGACTGCCAAGGAGCTACGGCCCACATAGGCCAAGGACCCTAAGCTAGTCCCTCTCCCTCTCGTGAGCCTAGGACCTGACTTTTTTCCAAGGCGGCGTTTCTTGAACTGGAGTAGAGAGAGTCTCAGATTTCTCAGTTCTCCATAAGAGCTTTTAAGATTTATGTTATCATTTAAATGACAATCATTGACAGAAGTACACCATACACATGTTTTGAATAGCTTATACAACTCCATATAACCTGGTGCCACCAAGAGGTTTTCAAGTCACATTTTTTTTTTTCTTTTTGAGTTGGAGTCTCACTCTGTCATCCAGATTGGAGTGCAGTGGCCGCTCCCAGCCACTGCAACCTCGACCTGCTGTGCTCCGGCGATCCTTCCGCCTCAGCCTTCCAAGTAGCTGGAACTACAGGCGCGCGCTACCACGCCCGGCTAATTTTTTGATTTATTGTAGAGATGAGGTCTCGCCCAGTTGCCCAGGCGGGTCTCGAACCCACGGGCTCAGTCAATCTACTCACCTCAGCCTCCCAAAGCATGGGATTACAGGCTGAGCCACCGAGTCCGACTTCAAGTCACATTTGCTTTTGCTTTTATTATTATTTTTTAGAGAGAGAGAGAGATGAGATGTCACTCTGTCACCCAGATCACAAGTCACTGCAGCCTTGAACTTCTGGCCTCAAGTGATCCTCCTGCCTCGGCCTCCCAAGTATCTGGGGCTCCAGGTGCATGCCACCACACCTGGCTAATTTTTTTTTTTTAAAGCTAGAGACAGAGTCTTGCTATGTTGTCCAAGCTGGTCTTGAACTTCTGGCCTCAAGCAATCCTCCTGCCTTGGCCTCCCGAGCACCTTATGTTTGCATTTGTGTTTATGACTGAGCTGCTGCCAAGCAACATTCTTGTAACCATCACAAGAACAGAGACTGATACAATGTGTGCAAATGATGCATTCTGGCCAAGAGAAGTCCAAGGAAAAATCACAGCATTATTGAGGAAGTTCCAGTAGGGAAGAAGTGGATGAATCATTGAGTCATCCCTTGATCCCAGGTGTGCAAACTCAAAACAACCAGCCATGGCTGCGTGGACCACAGTTCCCTCCAGAGCCGTGACTGATATGCCTCAAACATATCATCTGACAAATGGAATCAAGGTTGCTAACTTAATGTGTACTCTTGTAGTTTTGTTTCTATTTAACTTACACAGTTTGGAGGGCTTCATGAAAACTGCAAGCATAAAATGTTTACAGAATTGTTTCATATTTGTTCCAGTTACTATCGCCATGGAACAAATCACCCAACACTTGGTGTTTAGAACAACAATTTTATTCCGTTCTTGGATCTGTCGGTCAGGAGTTCAGGAAAGGTTCGGCTGGGCAGTTTGCCCATGGAGGCTGGAGCCGTCTGAAGTCCTCCAAAGTGGCTCACTTGCAGGGCTGACTCTGACTCGGAGGGGAGCTGGGGCTGTTAACTGCAACGCCCACAGCTCCCTACCCAGCCTGGCAGGCTCGGGATGGCCAGACTGAGACCCTGGGGCCGGCTTGCCCAGAGCCCGCAGCCTCAGAGACCAGAGTACAGCCTCGTGGCTGTTTACTTTGCAACTGTATTTGTAGACGACATGATTGAGTGGAAGTCCCAAGGAGGGGAAAAAAAAAACTCGTAGACTAATAAGTGAGTTTAGTAAGTTCACACAACATAGAATTAACACAAAACCACCTGCATTTTTGCATACTGACAGCAAGTAAGTGGAATTGGAATTTAAAAAACACAATACTATTTACAGTTGCTTCGAAGAAAAGGAGGTGCTTAGATACAGATTTAGCAAAACGTGTATAAGGTCTGTATGATAAAAGTTATAAAATGTTGATAAAAGAAATAAAAGAAAACCTAACTACTTGGAGAGACACACCGTAGTCATGGATTGGAAGCTCAATATGGTAAAGATATTAACTCTCCTTTAAATTATCTGTATGTTTAATGCAGTTTCTATCAAAATCCCAGCAAGATTTTTATAGACATAGAAAGGCTGCTCTATCACTTATATGGAAAAGAAGAGACCCTAAAAAAAAAAAGTCAAAGTAATTTGGGCAGTCTCCTGTAATATTAGGCATTCACGTACCATATGACTCAGGCATTGGATTCTTGAGTTTTTATTCCAGAAAAATGAAGGCTTATTTTCAAACAGGAATTTGTAAACAAATATTCATAGCAGCTTTACTGATAATAATTAAGAGCTGAAAATCACCCATAGTCTTCAAAAACTGAATGATTAAGCAAACTATAGTAATCTATACCATGGAATACCAGTCCGCAACTGAAAGGAACACAGCATGTAGATAAACCCGCGGGTATTATGCGGAAGGAAAAGGATGCATACTGCGTGATTCCATTTACGTAACAGTCACATGATAGTATAATTATAAAGGTGGAGAGGTTGCGCGTGGTGGCTCATGCCTGCAATCACAGCACTTGGGGAGGCTGAGACAGAGGGTTGCTTGGACCCAGAGCTCTAGATCAACCTGGGCAACATAGCAAGACGTCAACTCTACAAAAAGTAAATAAAAATAAGATTAGCCAAGCATGGTGGCGCATGCCTATAGTCCTAACCATTTGAGAGGCTGAGGTGGAAGGTTTGCCTGAGCCCAGGAGGTCAAGACTGCAGTGATTATGCCTCTGCACTCAGGGGTTTGAAACGCTGAGTAAAAAAATATATATATATGTGTATGTGTGTGTGTGTGTATTTGGTCTCTGACACAGAACTTCTGAAATTCTTATAATTTCCACCACAGGGATGTGCGGAGCATTTTGTGTTCTAATATTCAATCTCTGCCACCAGTTCCTGTCACATGGCTCCTAAGTTCCTCTGAATTTTCTGGGAGATGGGACTGTCTTCTGCTCTAATGAAGCTACTCTTGGTAGCCTCCCTGGCTAGCTCCACGTTAAGGGCTGGTCATAAGAAGGACCAATCCATCGTGAGAAGCTTGGGACTTCCAAGCCCTGACCTCCATCCTCCCTCAAGAAGAGAAACGCTGGAGACAGAGTTAACCATCAACCACCCAAACGAGATGAGACCTTCACAAGAATCCCTAAACAGCAGGTTGGTGGCCGCATTCCTGTGCCAGGGGAGGGTAGCCCCCTCCACTCCACGGGATCAGGACTGCTCCAGATCTCGCGTGCACGTCTTAACCTGGCTCTCTTCATCTGTCCTTTGTAACACTCTTTATACCAGATCAGTAGATGTAAACGAACATTTCCCTGAGTTTTCTGGGCTATTATAGCAAACCATTAAACCCAAAAAGGTTGCCTGAGCCTGCGGGTTCAAGACGCACCTGGGCAATTTGGCAAGACCTCATCTCTAAAATAATTCAATAAATCAGCTGGGCATGGTAGTGTGTGCCTGTAATTCCAGCTACTCGGAAGGCTAAGCCAGAAGGATCACCGGAGCCCAGCAGGCCGAGGCTGCGATGGCCGGGAGCGGCCACTGCACTCCAGTCGGTGACAGAGTGAGACTCCAACTCAAAAAAAAAAAAGCCCGAAAAGGGGGTCATGGGAACCCCTGATGTATAGTCAGTTGGTCAGAAATACCAGTGATAATCTGGGACTTGACATTGGCATCTGAAGCGGGAGCTGTTTTGTGGGACTGAACCTTAACTTGTGAGGTCTGGGCTAACTCCAGGTACTTAGTATTGAAGTTGTGGGTTTGCATGTTTATTGCAGCACTACTCACAATAGCAAAAACATGGAACCAACCGTGCTGTCCACCCAAACAATACTGGATAAAAAAATGTGGTAGATATACGTGATGGAATATTATGCAGCCATAAAGAAGGACAACCATATGGACTTTGCAGCAACTTGGATGGATTTAGAGTCTATAACACATAGTGATCTATCACAGAAACAAAATACCACATGTTCTCACTAAGTGGACCCCGAACATTTATCATAATACTATAATAAAGAGATCGGCAGTAGCGGGATACTGCCAGGGTGGGGGCAGGGAGGACACAGCATCAATAAGGGTACCTGATCTCAAACCAGGCAAAGCGGGGACCAAAGGGAGGCCCAAATTCTACCTGTACGATGATTAGTTGTATACCTAATCCTGAATTGTACCCCACGTCTTTAAAATTAAAAAAAAAAAAAAAAGGAACGGTGTGTTAGTGTCATAACTACTTCGGTGTTCAGAGAGTTGGAGAATTAATTGGCGTGGGAAACCCCCTGCGCGCCCACACACGCACTTGGTGTCAGAAGTGGTGTGAGTATAGAAAAACGATTCTTCCTTTGATGTGTTTTCCTCCAGGGAATCATGCAAGACCTAGGGTAGCAGCTCTCCGGTGAACGTTGCTGCACATTAGAAGCAGCTGGGGCTCTGTGAAAGTGCTGGTGTCTAATTTCCGCCTTCAGACTTTCCCATTTGATTGGCGTGGGGGGCAACCTGGGCACTGGCAGCTGTGGAAGTTTTGCAGGTGATTCTGATGTGCAGCAAAGTGGGGGAGCCATTGCCCTGGGACTGTCCTCCACATCCCTGACCAGTATTAGAACACACACCCAGCTAGGTAGAAGAAACCCTGTACTGTCCAGATTCTACCTGGTGGTGACAGCATGGTCTACTCTGTCCTCAAGTAACGGGCAGAAGAGGAAGCGATCAGTCAGAATCACAGAAGACAATGAAGAAGATAACCTCATCACAAAGCAGACCATGCTGAATTTCCAGCCAGAGCCTTCGGAACATGGACAAGAGAAAATAAAACGGCAAAGCACCATGTAGTCATTTAGAGCAACAGGGAGAAAACATACGAATACAGAAAAATAACTCAAAAGATGCCCAGAGCACTCAACAGAAGAAATCATACCTCAAGGACAGAAGAAAAACTCACAAATCCCATTAGTTTACGCTCTTGACAAACCCAATAAAAAACAAACGTAGGCTGGATGGGGTGGCCCATGCCTGTAATCCCAGCGTGTTGGCAGGCCAAGGTGGGAGAATCGCTTGAGCCCAGGAGCTCGAGACCAGCTGGGGCAGCATAGAGAGACCTCCTCTCTACAAAGAAACCGAAAAGCTAGCTGGGCGTGCTGGTGCTAACCTGTCATCCCAGCTGCTTGAGAGGCTGAGGCAGATCCCCCTGAACCTAGGAGGTCGAGAACATGATACCCAGCCAAGAAGTCATTCCAGGACAATGAGCCATGATGGGGTCACTGCGCTCCAGCCTGGGCAAGAGTGAGACCTCAACAACAAGTATAACAAAGCTCAAAGAGACTGTTTTTGTAAACACAAAATAAAAAGGGAAATGCAAAATAAGGAAATAGATTAAGGACGAAAGTGGCATTACTGCACAACTGATTAAATTAAATTATTTACTATTGAAAATGAAATTGCTGATATAGAGGAAATCATGGCATCGGATGCATATGTTGTGAACGAATCCAAGCAATTAGAAAGAAGCTAATCATTATGGAAGACAGACAGAGACAATCCAATGAAAGAAAAACAATGTCTCTGAAGAAGAGACTCCCAGAGAAATGTCATGAAAGACTAAATCAGAGTTGTGAAACCGAAAAAAAATCTTAAATAAGGAAGGGGGAAGCCCTAAATCTGCAAGTCAAAAAACATCCCAAGTTCCACGCAAAACAGTGCTATATACATCGTGCAGCCATGAGAAATACCCTAGACTATTATACTTCGAAACATACTAAGAGCATTTTTCAGGCACCCAGCAAAAGAGACCACATCGTCTGCAAGGGGTAAGACTGGGTTTGCTTCTGACGTCTCTGCAACAACTTTCAGCACCACCAGTCAGTGGAGTGAGGTGTCCGCAGATTCGATGGGAAAGAATTTGCAGCCAGAGGACATGATACCCAGCCAAGAAGTCATTCCCGGACAATGACAGTTGCCAGCTATCCTCTGGGGAGCATGACATTCAATGCACCCCGACAACCAATCTGTTCGGTTCAGAGTTGAATCCCGTTTGAAGAAGGTACTGAAAGGCCTGGTGATTAGGTGGGATCCTAATCAGCTTTGAAAGTCAGTGTTCCAGAGCATTCCAGAATCCAGGACCTTGAGGGAGGAGGGGTGGGCCTGGAGTTCCCGTGAGGAAAGTGTCTCCAGAAGGGGGGAGTCTCAACGGCCCAGGACCTTGACTGGTCAAGGGCGAGGGCTTTGCACTGTGGATGCGACCCGTCATCATGGGAAGGGCCGGTGGCCATGGCGTGGGAAAAGAATCATACCCGACTGGAGGGCACTAAAGAGAGAAAGTCAAGAGGGGGGTGATGTGGTGGCATCTTTCTGCAATGAGGAGCAAAGATAAGGGCCGCAGTAGCCGAGCAGGTGTTGTTTGATATGGAAGAACAGACGAGGCAGAAACAGGTGATGCAGAAGAGAGAGGGAGAATTCCAGGAAAGCAGGGATGCTGAGGGCTGGGACCCAGCATGGCACGGGAGTCAGACCTCGGTGGGAGCTCAGAGGTTTCCAGAAAGAGAGAGAGTTCCAGGAGAGCAGTGAGGGAGTCAGACCTTGGTGGGAGCTCGGAAGGCTCCAGAAGAGTAACCGGGGGAAGGCAGGGAGGTGGGCACGGAGGGAGGGGGACATCCGTGCTGGGAGGGCGCACGGGGAGTCCTCTTCCAATGCTTCTGTCTTCTCAGGGAACCAGAGGCGAGCTCATCTGCTGAAAACGAGGGCCACGCATGGTAGGATTACAGGCAGCCCGGGACCCCTAGAGGTTCCTGACCACAACCTCAACGAGACCAGCAATCTGGGTTGTGCGTTTCCCTACTGAGGGCCAGGTAGGACAAGAGCAGTTTAGCTGGGGTGGGGTTTTTCCCGGGGGAGAATGGTGAACGAGACAGGGCCATGTCTTCAGGGAAAGTCCATCTTGGGCAGCTCCCACCAAGATCTGACTCCCGCACCCAACAAGCACTGTTGGCAAACAGTTCTAGAGTACAGCCAGGAGGAATTCGTAGCCACACGTAGGTAACTAAGATATACCATGGCGATCTCAACCATTGAGATGGGAGTAAAGCGCTCGGGGGCCTTGGCAGAAGCCAGGGAAGGGGGCAGGGCAGAGAATTCCTAAATGGCTAGAGCAACCTAGGAAGGGGCATTCGTCCACCCAGGTTGTCATAGTAAAGTTCCACATTGGGTGGCTTAAATGACAGAAACAGGCCCGGTGTGGCGGCTCACACCTGCAATCCCAGCACTTGGGGAAGCAAGAGGATTGCTGAAGCCCAGGAGTTCGAGACCAGCCTGGACAACATAGCGAGACCTCGTCTCTCCAAAAACATTTCTTTAAATTAGCCAGGTGTGGTAGTGTGAGCCTGTAGTCCCAGCTACTTGTGGGGTGCTGAGGTGGGAGGGTCAAGGCTGCAGTGAGCCGTGGTCATGCCACTGCACTCCAGCCCAGGCGATGGAGGGAGACCCCAATTTGAAAATAAATAAAAAACGAAAACGTTCAGGTGGTCCCCAACTTACAGTGGTTCCATTTACAACTTGTCAATGATGTGAAAGTGATCCTTCCGCCCCATGGGCTTGGCTCACTACAGGGCTGGGGGTGTCACATGGAGCAGATATTTTATCTTGATAAAACGTCGCATGCTTAGAACACACAGTTGTAAGACAAACTGTGGAAAGGGTGTAAGGGCCAGGGCCAAGCCACCACATGGCTGCAGAGAGACTGGGCCCACGTTGGAAACGGGGCAGGGAAATGACCTCAGGGATGGTCGCAGACTCCCTGGGAGCCCAGCCTCAGAGATGCACAGACTCCCTGGAAGCCCAGCCTCAGGGCCGGACAGGGACCTCTACCGGGAGGCTGGCAGGGGCCTCGGAGCCTCTGCTTCTGTCTCTGCCTGCTTGGGACTGGGCGCCTTGCTTTCCCACCCTTGGAGCAGGTCCTGCCCCAGATGAGCGGTCCTGCAGGTGGGATGGGGGAAGCAGTGGGTTCTGAGGGGCCACACCCTGATTTCCTTGTCACCTTGGGCCTCTTGGCACAGGCCTCGTCCGTTCAGGGGTGGAGGCTCAGGATCCTCTGCGTAAAGAGAACAGCTCAGACTCTGGGCTGGGCGCTGGAGTCATGGGCATGTCCACCAGGGTTAGACAACACCGACGATAGGCCAGTGAGAGCTGCGGAACCATCCGAGAAGCAGAACCCACAAACGCAGCCATTAAGGCCTTTGCACTTGTCAACAAGAAAATTGAAATAGAGTGTCATGGTGGAAAATATGGAATGATACCTTAGTTCATGTTCATCAAGTTACAAATTTGCGTTTATGAAAGAAACATGAAAGGCAAGGAAGAAATGGCAAGGGAGGAATCGGGGAGGCAGACAGAGGAGAGGCTGGGAGGAAGGGCTGCATATAGCAAGTTCCACTGTTCATGGCCTGCAGGCCGCAGTGAGCAAATGCGAGCTGTAGTCCCAGAAGGGGACTTGATTCCAAGAGCCACCAGGTGGGCAAATGGCCAGGCTTGGGCCTCGGAGAACCCATTTCGGCACTGGAGCTGGGGGGTGGGGATTTACAGGGAAAAGATGGGATGAGGGGCGTCTGGGGCGGCAGTGGGATGCCGGATGGGGGTCTTGACCATCCTGAATTGCTGTGTTTCTGGAGAGCTGCACTCCCGTCGTGGTCAGTTACAGATGAACTTTCCAGGCAGCTTCTGGCTCTTGCCACAGGTCTCCAAGCTCTGGTAACACCCAAACAATGCGGCTCCAGGTGCAGTTTGTTCCAGAACAAGCCCCTGAAATTCCGTGAACAGGTGCACAATTAGAGCAATGGGCATGTCCGTGGTCATAGTCTTGGGATCACTGTATAGAGGGAACCCAAAGAGGAAAAAGGGGTTTGGGGGGGGGTGTTCCTACAAGCTGCACTATGAACTTAGCGACAGGAAAACAAACCGTTTTCAGAAGCTGGGATTCTAGGTTACAGGGAGGGAGGGAGGGTGGAGGGGAGGGGGAGAGGGGAAGGGAGGGTGAAAGGAGAGAGGGGAGGGAAGGAGGGCCCCAAGGCAAAGAGGGCTCCAAGGACCCTGACTCCTGGGCATGCGCCCGAACAGCTACTTTTAGAATTTTTAATTTGCTCATTTGTTTTTGTCCTTTTTTTTTGAGTTGAAGTCTCACTCTGTCACCGAGACTAGAGTGCAGTGGCCACTCCCGGCCACCGCAGCCTCGACCTGCTGGGCTCCGGCGATTCTTCTGCCTCAGCCTTCCAAGTAGCTGGAACTACAGGCGCGCACTACCACGCCCGGCTAATTTTTTGACTTATTGTAGAGATGAGGTCTCTCCAAGTTGCCCAGGGGGGTCTCGAACCCGCAGGCTCAGGCAATCCACTCACCTCAGCCTCCCAAAGGCACGGGATTACAGGCTGAGCCACCGAGCCCGGCTTGTTTTTGTTCTTATTCATCTCTTTTGAGTCAGGGTCGCACTCTGTCGCCCAGACTGGAGTGCAATGGCATGCTCACGGCTACCGCAGCCCTGACCTGCTCAGCTCGGGCAATCCTTCTGCCTGAGCCTCCCGAGCAGCTACAAGCGCGAGTCATCATGCCTGGCTAGTTTATTATGTTTCGCAAAGATGAGGTCTCACTATGTTGCCCAGGCTGGTCTCAAACTCCTTCTAGGCTCAAACAATCCTCCCACTTCCATTTCCCAAATTGCTGGGATTTTTTTGTTTGTTTTGAGTTATTTTTTCCTGCGTCCCCTATCCTGCTCTGGATTCCCTTGGTCATCCATGAGCAATTACCAGGAGCAGACACTCTTAGTTCACACCCCTTGGGCCTATCAAAGCCACTCGGGCGCACGTTACAGTCACTCCATTAGCTTTCCAGGCGGCCAAGCACATCGGTTGGCATCACGATACAAAACACCCTCGGACTGCGGATTACAGGCTGAGCCACCGAGACCCTGACTGCGGAGGTCAGAGGTCACAGTGCTGGTGAGGCCAGGCCGCACCTCAGCCCCGCCCTGTGTCCCGACAGGTCCCCACTCCGCTCTGTCTGCCATCCCCATGTTCCCACGAATCCTTTGCCAGATTCCTCTGCAACAAGCCTCGAGTGTTTTTTTTTTAAATTAAAAACATTCAAGAGGGTGAAAAGAGCACGTAGGATGAAAGCCAGGGTCTGTCTTGGCCGATGCTGCCGGCTCAGCTTGTGCCTGCACAGTGCCCACAAACCTGCCGCTGGAGTCGGAGGGAAGCTCTCTCCAGCACGGAGGCTGTAGGCATGCAAGCAAACACTGAGGCCTGGCAGGCCCCCGATGGCTTTCAGAACAAAAAAGTTGCGTTTCTGTTTTGTTTTGTTTTGTGTTAATGCAAAGTCTCACTCTGCTCTGTCATCCAGGCTAGAGTGCAGTGGCACACTCAAAGCTACTGAAACCTCAACCTCCTGGGCTCAAGCAGTCCTCCTGCCTCAGCCTCCAAGTAGCTGGGACCTCGAGTGCATACCACCAGCCCTTCCCGCCACTGCCCAGCTCCGTGAACAGCCAACCACTCTCCTAAATTCCACAGCATGGATAAGTTTTGCATGTTGTCTGTTTGTTGTTGTTGTTGTTGTTTGTTTGTTTGTTTTGAGTAGCAGTCTTACTCTGTCACCCAGGCTGGAGTGGCATATTCGTGGCCATTGCAGCCTCAACCTGCTGAGCTCAGGCTATCCTTCCACCTCAACCTCCCAAGTAGCTGGAACCACAGGCACATGCCATCCTGCCCAGCTAATTTTTTGATTTATTGTAGAGACAAGGTCTCATCATGTTGCTCAGGCTGGTCTTGAACTCCTGGGCTCAGGCAATCCTCTCTCCTTTGCCTCCTAAGGTGCTGGGATGACAGGCATGAGCCATTGTGCCCAGCGTCCGTTTGTTTTAAAATGTAAGTAGAGTCACAGAGCATGTGCCTTTCTGTGTCTGGCTTCCTTCACTCTGGTTGTGTTTAGGAGATTGACCATGCTGCCGTGCGCCACTGCGGATGGCTCCACCCATGGCCAAGCAGTCTTCCACAGTGTGGACACTCCACCACTTATGTCTCCATTCTACTGTTGATGGGCACACAGGGAGTTTCTAGTTTGAGGCCACATTATTCTAAGTCTTTGACTTGGTGGTAAGATCTCAGACACAAGCAAGGGACAAAGCAACACAAAACAAGCGACGGTCTCAGGAACCATGTCTTGCAAAGGCCCACTAGGGCCGCTGACCTGAGCTCCTCGGGTGGCATCTCTGAATCCTCGCCCAGGCGACCACAGCATACCACAGGCAAGCGGCCCCAAGTGTGTCTTCTTTGTGGCCACACGTGCATCCACTGGTCTGTCCCCTCCATCCAGCTGTCCTTGGAACGGCACACTCCTTGAAGGGCGCGGATTAGTAAACAGGAAGCCCCTTACATACAACCTTCAAGTTGCAAACTTTCAAAGATGTGAGCATGCATTTGCACGTCCAATCACATAAGTGAGTTCACGTGTCTGGCATACACTGTCACATGTGTGCATCCTCTACAAGTGGTTGTGCTTCTGGGTACTTTATTGCACAGCACTGTATAGAGGATAGTGGTATGGTATCTTTAGTTCAACCTCAGGATGTCCAGAAGCAAGCATAGAATCAGCCAACTGTGTTAGTTGGGTACCTAGGCTAGCTTTGTTGGGCTTAGGGACAACTCGGACTTACAAATGCGCTCTCGGAACAGAACTTGTGCATATGTGGGGGACTTGCTATATTGCATAGCCCTCCTCTAGCTGTCTTGGCTTATCGCACAAATTCTTGGAGGGAACATACCATCCAGGGAAGGAGCTGCTCAAACTGGTGCCCGTGAAACTGTCACCATTTCCAGTCCCAGGCTTCCAGCTATTTCTTCAGCTCTTCCCCACACACAGCACAGGAGCCCTTGATGTGAGAAGACACACATCAAACCTTGCCTGCCGGAGTCCAGCTCCAGCAGGTCAGAGTTTCCTGAAGGAGAGACGGCGTCAGCGCAGGAGAGAAAACAGACACTGACTCTGCTGCAAGCAGGACAAATGCCACTTTATTGTCTTTTATAACCCCTTTTTATACCCTAGATTTTGGCTTAAGGCTAAAGCATGTTCTTTGTTTCAAAGTTAATTAGTTCCCAGTTTAATAAGTTTCTTGTCCATACTGTTTTGATCTTTGTTTCAACTCTAATGGGGTTCTATCTTTTTCTTTGAACCATAATGATATACTGTTTACTTTCTAAAACTACAGCATCAAATATGTTATTTTTAACCCTGAATGCTATCTCTGAATGCTATTTCTTATCCACGTACAATGAGTTACAAATTCTTTTAATGTTTTATCTTTGCTATAACTTTTGTAAACTTCTAACATTTTTTAATGATTACCATTTCTCAGTGTTTATACAAAAATTACTTATCTCTGTAACCATCACATTATAAATCACTACCAAGTTCTAAGCACTACAATTGTCACATTGATTTGTAAGCTTTCACACAGCAAATTGCAATTATCCAGGGTAAAGCAACATTCCCAAGGTTTCTTAATCACAGGTTGGCCTGACTCGCTTTCCATAATGTCACACCTGGTATTTACAATCTGTGTCAATTATCCCCTGTCAGGGAGAATGGGCTTCAACGTTTGTAAAACAAAAGGCTCCCCGGGCTCAATTCATCTTAGTTACAATCCCTAACCAGAATTACAGACCTTCTTAACAAAGGGAATATAAGGCCAAGGGTGCTCTAATGGAAGAGTATACTTCTAACAAAACAAATCCTTCCTTTACTAAGCACTACCATTTAGTAAGAATTATTTCTCCCATATAAAACTCTTTACATCTTCCAACTTCCAGGTTTCCAGTGGCAAGATCAAGAGTGGAAGTAGAAGAAGCAGAGCTGATAGCTGCCCAGAGTTGTCCTGCAACCTGGGGTCTTCGGCCTTCTGGACCCTGTCA
>CAUYQG010284019.1:0-30423 GCA_963574415.1 Tarsius wallacei | reverse complement strand
AACCACATCCATAATCCCCCTCCTCCCTCCCTTTCCTCATCCCTAATCTGTGACAACAACTATGTTCTCTATTTCTAGAAATGTGCCCTTTCAAAAACATAATAAAAGTGGAATCACACAGTATGTAACCTTTTGGGATTGGCTCCTTTCACCCCGTATAATTTCCTGAAGAGTTATGTTATAGTTCATTTATGTTTATTGCTGAATAATACTCTAGGTATAGATGTACTAGAGTGTAACAAGTCACCCATCGAAGGACATCTAGGTTGTATCCATTTGGCTATTAAAAATAGAGATGCTATAAACATTTTATACCAGTTTTTGTGTGAACATAAGTTCTTACTCTGGAATTATGCCCAGGAGTACAGTTTCTGAATCATATGATAGTTGGATTTTTTTTTTTTTTTTCATTTTAAGAGACAGAGTCTCGCTTGGTTGCCTCACCCGGGCTGGAGTACAATAGTGTAATCATAGCTCACTACAGACTTGAACTCCTGTACTAAAGTGATCCTCCCTTCTGGGCCTTCCAAATTGTTGGGATTACAGAGGTGAATCACCATGCTGAGTGTGAGTGCTTACTTTCATAACAAAGTTTCAAATGGTTTTCTAGGGTGGCTACACCATTGTACATTGCCACTGGTAATATAAATGATCCAGTCTCTCTGCATCCTCACCATCATTTATTATCACTACCAGGAGTGTCAAAAAAATGTATACACATTTTAAGAGATGATATCTATGAGTTACTTTTCAAAGTTGAATTGAATTACGGTAGCAATGTGTAATTGCAGAAGTCAAAAGTGACTTGTATTCATCTTTTGTTTTTGGTATATATTATGTATTACAATTTTCATAGTTTTTTTCCTTTCTTAAATGTGTATACATATTTTGGCATCCTCTGTATTTTCTATTTTAATGATTCTAATAGATATATAGTGCCAGTCCCTTGTGGTTTTAATTTGCATTTCTTTAGTAATTAATGAAATTGAACATTTTTCATTTGCCATCTGCATATCCTCTTTAGTGAAATGTCTTTTTTCGAGGGGGACCCCAAAACACCTGGAATCATCTTTTGGAGGACAGTTCCCTGGTAGTACAGGCTTCCCTTGCTAAGTAAGTGTTCTAAGAGACCATCAGTATCAGTGGAGGTAGTGTTGTTGTGAGAGGCTGTGTTCAGCTTCAGTGAATTTTTTTGTGGCAAACAGGTGACTGGTTCTTCCACCATGACAGCACACCTGCCCACGTCACACAGACAGTTCAGCAGCTTTTGACTGAAAATGGCAAGACCCCCATGCTCCACCCTCCCTATTCACCTGATCTCTCCCCAAGTGACTTCTTTTTGTTTGTTAAAACAAAGGATGTTAAAAAATTCCTTAAAGGAAAATGTTTTGTCGATGTGGAAAAGATGAAACAAAAAATGGCAGAAGCACTAAAAGACATCAAAATTGATGAGTTCAAAAACTGTTTTGAGCAGTGAAAAAAGCATTTTGTAGGTGTCCTGCATCAGAGAATACTTTTAAGGTGGCTGAAGTTTAAATATGTAAGAATAAATACATAATTTTTATAAATAAATTCTGGGTTTTTTTGGGTCCCCCTCGTATGTCTTTTGCCCATTTTCTTTCTCTCTCTCTCTTTTATTTTTTTATTTTGAAGTTGTGGGGTACAATTTGGGGTTAAGTACACTAATGTTCATTGTGCAGGTACCCTTCTTGATGAGGTGCGCCCCCCCTTCCCCAGGTGGATATCAACTACTGTCAATTCCAACTACCCACTCCCTACCCCCCTCCCCGGAGTTTCCCGCTACTTTCAATCCCTTTCCTACAGTAATACAGTAGTTGTTCAAGGTCCACTTATGCGTGAGAACATGTGATACTCAGCTCTTTATTTCTGTGAGAAATCACTCAGTATTATAAGCTCTAATTCCATCCACGTTGCCGCAACGTTCATGATTTTGTTCTTCTTATATTGCCCATTTTCTAATTGGATTGTTTGGACTTTTTACTGTTGAATTAAGAGAGTTTCTTTCTAACATATTCTAGATGCTATTCCTATGTTGAATACATTATTTGTAAATTCTTTCTCCTAGTCTCTAGCTTGTATCTTCATCCTTTTCATGTGAACTTCTGTCAAGCATAAGTTTTATGTTCTGATGAAGGCTAATTTATGTATTTTCATTTTTTATGAGTTGTGCTTTCTCTATCAAATGTAAAAATTTTGCCTAGCTATGAATCCTGAAGATTTTTCCTGTTTTTATAGAGTATTGTAATTTTTATAGCAGTACTATAATTTTATGTTTTTAAGCTAAGTTCATGGTAAAATTTAAGGATTTTTTAAAATTTAAAGTGTGAAGTTTACATCATGCTTCTTTTTGTTTTTTGCCAATGAATGTTCCGTTAGTTACTCCAGAACAACTTGTTGGAAGTCTATCTTTCCTCACTGAGTTGGTTTTGCACCTTGACAAAATCAGTTAAGCACATTTTGCGTGGGTCAGTTCTTTTTTTGATCCAGCTTCTCTTTATTTTTTTTTAATTTTAGAATCATGGTGTACATGTAAAGATTTGCTGCATAAGTATGTTGTATGAAGGCAAGGTTTGGGCCTCTGATGATCCCCACCGCCCCGCCACTACCAGTGGGAGAATGGTACCCAATGGGTGGTTTGCTAATACTTCATTGATAATTTTTGTGCCTACGTCATATATTAGTGTGGAGATACTAGTGAGAACTATTAGTATGGAGTTTCTGTGTGTGTGTGTGTGTGTGTGTGTGTGTGTGTGTGTGTGTGTTTGGTTTTAGCTTTATAGAGTGACTTGTGAGTGTTTGTCTCTTCTGTTTCTGGGAGAGAATGCATAAAGTTGTTGTCATACCTCTTTAAAGATTTAGTAAAATTCTCAAGTGCAACCTTCTAGGTCAGAAGTTTTCTTTTTCAGGATATTTTAAACATCCAATCCAGTATTTCCGATGATTATAGGACTACTGTTTTAATAGCACAGAAATTGTAGTAGTATCTGCTGTTTCATTGCTGATATTGATTAATTTTTGTTTCTGACCTTTTTTCATTGTACACTGCTGCTAGACATTTTTCAATTTCATTGATGTTTTGAGCACCAGCTTTTTTGTCATGAATTTTTATTGCCCTTTTTTGCTTATATTTACTGCTCTTATCGTTATTTCCTTTCTTCAGATTGATTTGTGTTTATTTTGCACCTCTTTCTAGCATCGTGAGTTAGAAACTTAGATTATTGATTTGAGACCTTTTTATCATTTCTAATGTAAGCATTTAATTAGACAAATTTCCCTCTCATCACTACATTAGCTATACCTCGTACTTTTTAATATGCCATATTTTTATTGCCATTCAGTTCTGTGTGCTTTTAAATTTTTCTTTCAAACTTCTTTAATTTATGGACTATTCAGAATCACATTATTTAATTTCTACATGTCTAGAGATTTTATTTTTGTCTTTATGCTGCTAATTTATAATTTCATTTCATTTTAATTTAAAAAACACATTTTGTATGATTAAATTGTCTCAAATCTGTTGATTTGCTTTATGGTCTAGGAAGTTGTCTAATTTGATGAATATTCCATGGGCTCTTGAAAAAAATGCGTATTCTACTATTTCTCATTGGAATGTTCTATATATAAATATGTATCGCTTAGATCCTTTTTTTCAGTTGTGTGATTCTATCTGATTCTGAGAGCATTTGTCAAATTTATGATTTATACAATGCATAAAGAATGAGATCACTTCTTGCCTCAATCCCCAACCTTTTTGGCATCAGGGACAAGTTTCACGGAAGTGAATTTTTCCATGAATGAGGGGGCAGTTGTGCAGTCAAATCTCACCGCTAACGTTAATCTGTATTTGCCGTCACTCCATCACTAGCATTACCATGTCAGCTCCACCTCACATTGTCAGGCATTCGATTCTCATAAGGAGTGTGCAACCTAGATTCCTTGTATGCACAGTTCACAATAGGGTTCATGCTCCTATGAGAACCTACTGGTCCTGCTGATTTGACAGAAGGCAGAGCTCAGGAGGTGATGTGAGCAAGGGAGAGAGGAGCAAAACCGATGAAGCTTTGCTCACTGGCCCACTGCTCACCTCCTGCTGTGAGAGCCGGCTCACAACAGGCCACAGACTGATCCATGGTCCAGGACTTGAGGACCCCTAGTTTATTGTATGTGCCTATATTTCTGCGCCTATATATCCTTCTTCTTAATTTCCTAGTTCGTTTTAGTTTGTATTTTATTATTTTCTTTCTTTTTAAAAAGTCTTCCGGTTTTTAAAGGAGCATCTACTAGCTATAAATTATTTCAGTTTGTATTCGTCTGAGGATATCTTTATTTTCTCATTTATTTCTGAAGTCTGATTCCACTGGATATAAAATTCACAAATAACACTGATTTCCTTTCAGTACTTGAAAATGTTGTGCTACTTCATTATGGTCTCCATGGTTTCAGATGAAAAATCCACTAATATTCAAATTGGTTTCCCCCTGTGGGTAATGCGTAGTTTCTCTCTGGCTGATTTTAATGTTTTCTTTGACTTTACTTTTGAGAATTTTACTTATGATATTTCTTGGCATGGAATTGTTTAGGTTTATCTCATCTGTGTTTTGCTCAGATTCTAATCTGCAGGCTTCTGCCTTTTACACGATTTCAGAAGTTTGCAGCTATTGTTTTTTGGATACACTTTCAACCCATCTCTATTCTCTCCCTGGGACTTTGACTACACAAATGTTGGAACTTGTTTATTGTCCCAGAGGTCTCTGAAGCTCAGTTCATTTTTTAAAAAATGTATTTTCTCGCTTTGCTCAGATCGGTGAAGTCTTATTTTTTATGTGTGTAATTTTTTTCATTTTTTTAATAATTCTTATTTTTTTGCTGAGACTTCCCACTTTTTTCATTTTTTTCAAGAGAATGTTTAATTGATTGTTGACGCATTTTTGTAACAGCTGCTTTAAAGTCCTAGTCACATAATTTCAACATCTAATTTATCTTGGTCTTGGCATCAGAATTGGTTTTCTCCTTCAAGTATAATTTTCTTGGTTCTTGTTATGACAAGTGATTTTTACTTGTAACGTGGACATTTCTGGATCCTATTAAAATATTTTATTTTAACAGGCAGTCATTCTATTTACATTTAGGGTATAGATCCCTGTCTGCTTCATGGGCTGTGGTCGCACTGAGAGTTTAATCATTAGAGTCTTTCAGTGTTATATTATTTTGACCTGCTTGGTTTATCTGGTGTTGGTCCCTGCTGGCGCTACCTTAGGGGCAGAATGAAGTTTCTAAGATGGGCTACTAAGAGTCTCTATATGAGGAAAGGGAGTTTTTCCCTCTGAATATTTGTGTCAAGATCCCCCTAAGAGTGGCTCTGGCTGTCCCATGTCTTGGGATTAAGAAGGCAGTCTTGGTGTGCAAAGACAAGGAAACATTCTGAGCCACACTACCGATCAAGGCTAGGTCCTTCTTGCCCTGTGTCCCCTAGTAGGGAAGAAAGTCTCCGGCCCACAGGACTTCCTTGCATAGCGGCTTCGCTCTGCCTGTGTAGAGAGAACATCTCAAGCCAGGACTCTTCTAAGGCTGAGTTATCCCTGCTGGTTCTCACCTCAGTGTTCTCTGGTGGAAGAAAGAAATCTCAGGATTGCAGGGATAAGGACGCTCTTTCTCACATACATCCCTGCCACAGCCCTGGGTCTCTGAGCAGGGGAAAAGAGATATTCCTGGCATTGTTTATAGGGTTTCTGTTTACTCAAAAGAAGAGTGAAATTCTCTGAGGCACCCTCTGCTGCTAGGTTGAATTTTGAAAAACATCGTATCTAGGTCTTCCTCTTCTTTTGCCTTGGAGACATGAGATGTGTTGTCACCATGTCTTCCGTCAGGTCCTCAAACCAGTTTGCCTTCTTCTTACTACCTTTCAAAGTCTAATTTTGGATGCTTTCCCCATTATTTTTAGTGTTTACATTTGTGGTTGTGCTTACTTGCAATGGAGGCAGCAGGGAGAAAACATCTAGCATTTTCTCTACTAGAAATCTCCAGAAGACATTTTTGACTTTATGTTTTACCATTTGATACAAAACAGGAAGCTTTGCCATAATTTAATAAAATAACCAATAACAAGTTTAATCAATGAGTTTTGTCTGCTGCATTTTTTCCAGCAAGAATTTTCTGAGTACCCAATGTGTGCTGACAACAGGCCTAGCCCCCTTGTGTGCAGCTATATGCAAGACACACAGTATGCCCACTGGAGCTAACATTTCAGTGAAGAAGCCAGACAATCAGCAAACACAAGAGACACATAAAAGATGAATTGTGGGGAGTATTGAGTGTTATTGTGAAAATAGAGCAATTTAAGAAGTTGGTGTAAGGCAGAGGCCAGGGTTTGACAAGGGGACACACATTTTGGATTCAGCCATTTACCACTGAGGAGAACAATGGATCCATTTTGCAATCTTACCATACTTCAGAAAACATAATAGTCTTGGGAACTGTAGGAAAGAGAAAATCCTAAGGTAGTAAAAATGTTGGTGTTTAACCCTGGCTTTGCCATTTGACAGCTATGCAGATTAGGGCAAATCTCTTCCTCAATTACAGTTTTCTCTATAACATGAATGTAACCATGAAGCATGATGTGAATATTTCCATATGTTCTAAAGCATGAGACACGGATTATATGGATTTGAAGCAAAACTGTTAAAAGATCATATTACTATTGGGTAGGAAATGTTTAATCTAACACTCTACAATTGCTTCTAATAAAATATTATGTTATATTTCAGCCATTACACCCCACAGTAACCCCATAAATTATTCTTAAGGCCAGAGGGTAGAGTTACGCCCCAAAATAAGCTAATTTACATCTATAAAATAATCAAATCTACAGCATTTTAAACCTACAGTAGATTACATATATATTTATATAGGATTAATGATGTCAAGAACAAAATGCTGCGTAGTGACTCAAGCTTTTAATCCCAGCAAGAGGATTGCCTGAGCTCCAGAGATCGAGACCAGCCTGGGCAACTTGGTGAGACCTCATCTCTACAATAAATTAAAAAATAAGCCGAGAGTGGTAGCTCACACCTGTCGTTCCAGTGACTTGGAAGGCTGAGGCGGAAGGATAGCCTGAGGCCAGCAGGTTGAGGCTGCGGTGGCCATGAGTGTGCCCCTGCACTCCAGCCTGGGCAACAGAGTGAGACTCTGGCTCAAAAAAAAAAGATCAAATGCTATAGGAAGAACAGGATCTCATAGAGTCTATGCACAGAGCATAGCCTGGCAAGTGTGAATATAAGAGTGAAGAAATAGGGAAAACAAAGTAATTCAGTAAGGGGTAGTTAAAGAAAGATCAGCCTCAGAAAACACACGATGGAAAGGTAAGGTAGGCGTAAAAAGAAAGACAAATGTCAACACAGACTGTGTTATCACAGCTTGATCAATGGGTGAAATGTCACATCTAGGAACACAGGTGGGCAACAGAAGGGCTGAAGTTCAAATGCATGTCTGCCAGAAGCCAAGAACTTTACTCTTTCTCCCAACAGAACAGAAATGGGAGAGAAAAAACAAGCAAAACTATCTATATAAGTAACAATAATGTAAGCTACAATGATTAGCACCTTAAGAAAGTGACACTGTTGACCTTTACCAAGTCTGTGCTTCTAGAAAACAGCAAAGGTCACAATGTCCTCTACCACCACCACTCTTTTGTTGTTCGAGAAATGATTCACTGTGTTCCCATTGACCAATCTGAACACAATGATGCCAATGTGACTTGGTCAACTTTAGTCAGGACCTCCTTTCCAGGTCCATTTATCTTGGGGCGTTGGAGTGAGAAATAAACCCGCCTTAATAATCTCTCCCAAGAATTGGCTGATCTCAAGGAAATGCATTCCCTGATCAACTGTACAATCACCCATTCATCCTATGCACCCACATTAGGTTTTTTTCTAGCCTTGTTTGTCTTCCTTGTGAAAGAAAATCCCTTTCTGCTTGATCTTTGAGACTCTTGTTAACCTCATAATCAAAATCTTTCCTATTGCAAGTCTCCGTCCCATTAAAACTTCCCCATTATAGTAATGGGGGAGTAATCCTCTTTTTTGAGTCAGGGTTCCACTTTACCTCCCTTACTAGAACCCAGTGGTGTGACCACAGCTCTCCTGGGCTCAAATTATCCTCCTGCCTCAAACTCCCAAGTGGCAGGCATTTATCACCACACCCAGCCAATTTTCTAATTTTTTGATTTTTTGTAGAGGATGAGGTCTTGCTATTCTGCCTAGGCTGGTCTAAAACTTCTAGGCTCAAGCAGTCCTCCTGCCTTGGCCTCCAAAAGTGCTGGAATTACAGACGTGAAACACTGCACTCGGCCTGCAATAACCCTATGGAATACAGTTTCTCCTTACCTAAGATTTCATTTAATTATCTCAAGTGGCTATGGATAAGATGTTGGTAGAAATATAGCTATAAAGATCATTCTGATGAGGTCTCAAATGGAAAGGAAGAATATGTTACTGGAAACTGGAATTAAGGTGATCCTTGTTATGAAATTACAAACAATTTGGCTTAATTGCATTTGTGTCCTAGTGTTTTGTGGAGCTTTCATGTGATGAAATAAGATATTTGGCTGAAGAAATTTCCAAGCTATGTGTTGAAGGTGTGACTTAGCTTCTCTTAAACACCTATAGTAAAATGTAAAAAGAGAGAAATTACTTAAAGATGGAATTTTTAGCCAAATTAGAAGAACAACATTTTGGAAAATTCTCAACCTGTCCATAATGAATGGAATAAAAAAGGGTGCCTAGGGAAAACAAGAATGTGGCCAAGAAACCATTTGATAAGGAGATTAGTATGAATTGGTCATCTCAATGGAAGCCAGGATTCATTGTCCAAAATGATAAAAGAATGACCCAGAAGGCATTTCAGAGATCATCAGGGCTGTCCTTTTTATCACAGGCCCAGTAAGCCAGGGCTTCAGGAACTGATCAATTTTACAGAAAGAATCATGGGCTTGGTGAAGCTTTGGTTTGACCTGGGTGCTCACTGCCTAGTACTGACTCAAGGCTCTGCTCTCTGCATTGGAGCTCAGCACTCCTTAGTCAATCATGTGTGTCTCCAATGTGCCCAAGCACAGCATAGGCCATGGTTCCACCCCTCCAGAAGGCTCAGGTGGCAAACCTTGGTGGCATAATGTGGGGCCATCACCACCAGTACACAGAGTGCATGAGCCATAAAGGCATGGCCGCCTCACCTAGATTTTGAAGGTGGGGCTGCCTGGAACTTTGGACACATGACCCAAGGGGAGAGACACTATGAATTTGGGGCTACCACAGAAAGTCCCCACTAGGACAATGCCTAGTGGAGCTGTGGGGTCAGAACCACCCCACAGTCCCAGACCAGTAGAGCCACTGGTCTGTGATTCTAACCTGGGAGAGTCACAGACACTCAACCACCACCAGTGAGAGCTGTGTTGTGGGCTGTACCCAGCAAAACCATAAGGTGCAGTTGACTGGAACCTTTAGAGCCATCTTCCATTTCAGTGAGTCCAGAAGATAGGATACTGAGTCAGAAGGATTCTTCTTGAGCTTTAAGATTCAATGTTGTTTGTCCTGTTTAATTTTGAACTTGGAACTTGTCTTCTGCTTTTCTATTTCTCTATTTTGAAATAGAAGCATCTATCCTATGCCTGCCTCACCATTGTATTTTAGAAGCACATAGCATGCTTCATTTCACAGCTTCCCAGCTGGAAAGCAATTTGACTCAGAAAAAAATGGTACCTTGAGTCATAGCCATATCTGATTTAGATGATATTCAGATGAGAATTTGGACTTAGACTTTAAAGTTGATGCTGAAATGAGTTAAGACTTTTGGGGCTATCAAGATGGAATGAATGTATTTTGCATGTAAGATGGGCATTTGGGAAGCCAAAGGTAGAATTCTATGGTTTGATTATTTGTGTCCCCTCAAAATTAACATTTTGAAATCTAATCACCAATGTAATAATATTAGAGGGTAGGGCCTTTGGTAGGTGATTAAGTCATGAAGGTAGAACCCACATGAATGGGAGAGAGATTAGTGTCCTTGTCTATGTGGCCCTAGAGAGCTGCCTTGCCTCTACTGCCATATAAGGACATAACAAGGAGGTGTCAGAAAGTGGGCCCTCACCAGACACTGAATCTGCTATCACCTTGATCTTGGATTTCCAGGCTCCAGAATTGTGAGCAATAAATATCTATTGCTTATAGGCCGTCTAGTTTACAGTATTTTCTTGGAGAAACCCAGATGGACTGAGGCAGATACATTTGTGAATTCGGAAGCCATTTAAAACCCATAATAAAATAAAAGAAAAAAATTGTTTGTTAAAGTTGTTTAATAAGAAAAAAATAAAATAGTAATAATGGAGCAAAGGGCTCTCTTTAATGGCAGCAAACCTTAAATAAAAGAATTTAGCTTCTTAAAAAAGAGTTTTATGAAGACAAGAAGGAATTTACTCCATATTTGTCATCCAAGCTGTCATCCAAGTAAACATTCTTGCTTTTCGGTGTGACCCTCTTTAATTTGGAATAAATTTTTTCTTAAATATATTTTTCCAAGAAACATCCCCTCAATCAAGTTTTGCTTCTGAAATCTTGAAAAAAAATCTGGCTCTCTTGCTGTTATTTGTTTTTGGCAAAACATAGCTTCTATTCAAGACAGGAGGCTTAAAGAAATGTTAAAAAGCTCAAAAGGCTTAACGTTTTTCTTAAATTAGTAAGATCTTTCAAGAAAAAGCCAACAAGAAAAATATAATTAGAACTTCACTTCATATACATATTTCTTTAAAATTTCAGACAAGAAATAAAATTAGGCATATAGGTTTGCATGACACTTAAAAAATCAGGAAATAATGGATCTTGAAAGAATTTAAAGGAACCCAAATACACTATTCTCTGGGGAAGAAATCTGCCTACGCTTAAATTATGTACCGAAGATTTTGAAATTTTATATTCTTAACTTTCTTTTGTATCTTCAAAATGAGTACCAGTAGAATAAAATGGCATGAATATGAATTAATGGAGATAGAAAGCACGAAAAATATTTTGTTTCTAAATATTTTATGTCAATTTTTAAAAAATCTACTTTCTCGTGTTTTTATTTGGTCATCACCAAACTTTTAATAGCCATTACTTTTTTAACCAAATAAACACACTTATTCCGTATTTCAAAATTATAAAATCTGACATCTCTAATGGTGTCATTGTGTGAATTGATCTTTTGTTGAGTCTTGCTCACAGTGGTTTATTCCTGCCCCTATTTTATGATTGTTTTAAATTATGAAATCATATTCTTTGGAATCCTAAAAGATCCTATAAAAATCCTATGAGTCAAAAGTGTCTTCCTTTAAAGAGAATTTACTTTTAACTAAGGACACTACTAGACCATGGCAACCTTAAATTAAATTTTAGTTTAGCTTTTGGGATGCACAGGGAATGTAAGTCCAGATCCAAACACCATTTTGTGTAGGCTAATGAATGGAATTCCTTGACAACTTATTTTTTCTCCAGTCTCCCTATGGAGGGTGGGCTATTTTTATAACTGGACCCTTGTAATTGTTACCCTCCCAAGGGTGTGGCCTTATTTGAAGTTATTCAATCTGGCTTCCCATTCTTCTCAGGCAAGCTCTGGTTTTTCCTTTCCTCCCCCACCCCACGCGTGTCCCATGTTAAGCCAGAATCAAGAGTTTTTACCAAAGCAAACTTCCAGGATTCTTCATCTCTCACTTCTCTAGATTCTATTTTTCTCGTTGTTTTTAGCATCTGTGCAGTTACTTAACATTCTCACCTATTCAGACATTTTCTTTTTAAATAGGTATATTTCACCGGTATTTTAGGCATTCTGTACTAGAAGTGTTTTCCATGCATTTACTCTACCATATTGTTACACCTGAGGTTCATTGCTAAACTTTTGTGAATTAGTTTTTGGGTCTGCTGTCTTACAGAAAGTGTTCTTGCCAAGGCCAACAATGACTTCCATGCTCCTAAATCTCCTATACTTTTCTAGACCTCTTGGCAGAATTAAATACAGTTGTCCAGTTGAGCATTCTCGTGAATTTCTCCGAATCTTCTCTTGGCACATTTAAATTTTGATCAAATAGTTGGATGCTAGGGACACTTAATGGGGAACTCTTTTTGATTGTATTCTTTTAAGGTGTAGAACATGATGGCCATGGCACATTTGGGAAACTCTTTTTGATTGTATTCTTTTAAGGTGTAGAACACCTTAAATGGCCATGTCACATTTCAGCTGGTCTTCACTGAAAATCTGTGGCTTTTCTCTTTTGTCTCTTAGTTGGGGACTTCGTCTTTTACCTGATGGAAAAGATAATTACAAAAAGATTATAATGATACTTTAAGGGCATAAATAAGTTCTTGGAGGTTTTTAATTCTTTTTCTTACTCTTTTTCTCCTTTCTCCTCTTCCTCCTCCTTTTTCTTCTCTTTTTCTTCCTGAATGATTGTATTCTGTCTCATGGCTTTGGAGATAGAACCTCTAAAAAGTTGATTAAGTTAAAATTAGGTTAATAGGGTGGGTTCTAATGCAATATTACTGGTATTCTTTTAATAAGACTAAATTTGGGCACACATAGAGACACCAGGAAAGTGCCTGCACAGAGAACTGACCATGAGACGCAGGGAGAAGACAGCCATCTGCATTCCAAAGAGAGAAGCCTCAGAAGGAGCCAAATCTTCCCACACCTTTATCACCTTTATCTCAGACATTTAACCTCCAGAACTACCAGAAAAAAAATTATTTTTTTTGAGCCACACAGTCTGTGATATTCTATTATGGCAGCCTGTGCTGTCTAATGCAATATCCAACTATCTATTTGACACGTACCTTGAAGATCCCACAAGTGTCTCAAAATAAACTTGTCCCAAATGGAGCATCTCCCCAAACCTATTCATTCTCAATCTGTGACAGATGAATGAATAACGAGAGAATAATATGATTCAACCTTTAAAAAGAAAAATATACTGCCATTTGAGACAATATGGATAGACCAGGAGGGCATTATGCTAAGTGAGATAAGCCATACACAGGAAGAAAAATACTGCATGATTTCACTAATATATGGAATCTAAAAAGATGATCTCATAAAAACAGAGTAGAATGGTGGTTACCACAGTTATGGAAGTGGGAGAAGGAGAGGGGTTGATCAGAGGGTAGAAAGTTGCAGTTACATAGAACCCAAGCATCTAAACATCTAATTACATTAAAACTACAGTCAACAATATTACATTGTAATATGATATTGTAAATTTGCCAGGAGAGTAGTTTTCAGGTGCTCTTACCACACTCACACACAACAGGTAACTATGTGAGAAGAGTGCTATGTTAATTTACTTGACTGTAGTACTTATTTCACTATGTATATCTATTTCAAAACATCATGTTCTACACCTTAAAAGAATACAGTCAAAAAGAGTTCCCCATTAAGTGTCCCTAGCATCCAACTATTTGATCAAAATTTAAAAATAGGAATAATTCTTGATTACCCTCTGTTCAATATTAGCAAATTCTGCCCATTATTCCTCAAATACGTATCTTCATTGCTACCGCTGTGCTTCACGTCACTACTATTTCTTGTTTGGCCTAACAAATAAGACCACACATTCTCTTTTCTTTCATTCGTGTCTTGCTACAGTATATTCTTCACTCAGCAGCTAGAGTGATTTTGTTAAATATTGTATGTAGCTTTTCAATTGTCTTCAAAGGAAAAAAATGTTCCAAATTTCCTCTCTTGACATCATGTCCAAATTCAGAATCCTAAGGATGTGACTTTTCATCTCTCCTTCTGTCCTCTGACTTTGACTCTGTTTTTATCTTCTCCTTTTCTCTTTTCAATAAGAGACTTGCTCATGAAATTTAATTTCCTCATTACACCAAAATCCCTGGCTGAGGATATTCTTCATCGACACTCTTGATGATGGCGATGGATTCATCTTGGGTCGTGCATTCATTAACCTCAAAAATAAGCATGAGCTTCAGTACTTCCAGAAGCAACAGGGGACTCGTCCCAGAAACATTCTCCTCTAGAGATTCAATTCTCTACTGATTTTGAAGTTTGGCCCATGTACCTCATAGGTATCTCATTAAGAATGTGCACCTCACAAGAAAAGGTAAAGAGGGAAGGGGAAACTTACTTTTTTGCACCAGGTCTCCTCTTCCTCCTTTCTCTTCCCTTGTTTTATCCCAACTCTACTTTCTGACTACTACCCCTTTCTAGAACATTCCATGGGAGCAACGTTCTTCTTGCCTATCTTTCCATTATGCTAGGAGTATAGAGAGGGTTAGAAACGTGTCTCAATCATCTAGGTACCCACAGTCTTCAGCACTGGGCATAGAGTTGGGTGATCATCACTGCAATAAGCGCTTAAGAATTCTTCGCTCATTTAAAAATGATGCTTTGACAAAATTTAAGAACTGCTGCAAAATTGGAAATACTGTCAGGTACAGATTTAAGCTCAAGATGCTGTGTCACATCAGAAGAGTGATGTTTTGAGTGTGCGAACCACACTGCCGCACACAGAGTCCAGCTTAACCTTCCCATGTGACTGAGGACACCTCTATGCCTGTGCCTCAGGCACCTTGTAAAGTCCTGTGACTGCAGGACTTAAAATGCATACAGCACGCCTTATACAAAGGCAACTTACACCCAACAACTCCTGAAAACTGCACAGAAGCCCCCTAGGGCTTCTTTTGCATGGAGGAGGAGACCGCAAAAGAAGATGAGTGTCACAGACACTCAGCTAGTAAGGGATTGGTTGCAGATTCTGGCTCCAGTGACTATCCTGTTAACCACTATTTCAGGGAATATCGAGAATAAATAACTCAAAGCCCCAGGAGTTGAGGGACAAGCTTCCTGTCCTTATTCACCTCTTCACTATTGTGTGAAGAAATAGGGATCTCAACTGATCCAGCCACTTAACCAACTCTCAAGACAGGCTAGCAAATGGAGTAGCTGTGTTATTATTACCAACTGACAAATTCTATCAGGGAAATCCTGGGGTTATTTTCCATGCTGTGCTCCTAACTGTACACCACACACATTCTTTGTCCAGAGTAGGTTATCAGAGTAGATCAAAGTAGGACAGATAGATAGTAAATGAATAAGTAAATGAAATATGTTTAAAATATCAGGATGCTCACCTACAAGCAAAATTAGTTTGACTTTCAACTTTTATTTATAGAATAAATTAACCTAGAAAAAATAATATGGAAAAAAGCCTGCACTATCAGAAACCTTAAAAAAAATGCTGAAATTTTTTTTCCATTTTTCCTAGGTTGCCTGTTATACAAGAAAACTCCACTGCATAGAATTCTTCTTTTCAGACATTACTGAAGTCAGTTGAACTCTTGTAAATGAGTCATGTGAAAAGAAAGGACCCTTGGGTACCTCACGTTCTCTTAGTGTAAGAACCTCAATGTGTAAATAAATTCCCGACAAACCATCATATCAGCAATCGAGTCTTTGTTCACATATCAATAAACTGAAGTGTACAATTGAGTTTACACTCCACATATAAACTGTATCCAGGACACAACAACAAAATAACAAGAAGTAAACCGTAAAGTTCTTGAAATGTTTAAGAATTACAGGAACTTCCTAAGAAAGAAAGGAAAATATTATGCTTTGTAAAACATCACCAAAAGTTGCACTTAGAGTTGTTTTGTCTGGTGAGCAAATGTGGTAATATTTTAATTCTGAATATGTTGGCTCATACCCTAAGTGTAACTGAGCTGCAAACTTTTAATAAAAAGGTTCTGCATAATGTACCTTACCCTGCACACAGTGAAGATGGAGAGAGGGAGTGCATTCCCTAATCTGTGCTGGGGGTCTGCTGCAGGAAAGCCATTCAAAAGTGGGACCCATAGAAATAAGTCAAAAGAAACCTGTTGGTTACACTATTTGCATTAATGTCAATATGAACAAGAAGGAAGAGTCAATGGGTCTGAAGATTAGGCATCCCCCAAAGCATTCTGACTTGCTTTTCCTTCCTTAACAGGGGAAGCATTTGTGCCAAGGCTGTTAAAGGCTTTGTTTTATGTGATTTTAACAAGTACTCCATGAGGCAGATTGTTTTTCAATCCATCAACCCCAGGCCTCCTGGGTGTCATGCACAGTGCTCTTGTGAATAAAGCAGTGCTCAAAGACCTTGCAGGACCTTCCCAAAGTCTCACAGCTAGCGCAGTTGAGGAGAAACCAGATCTCAGATAATAAAGACTGTTTGTGCCACCTCTTCCAAATTCATATGCTGACATCCTAACCACCAGATGATAGCGTTAGAAGGTGGGGCCTTTGTGAGGCCATTAGGTCATAAAGGTAGAGCCCTCGTAATGGGATTAGTACCCTTATAAAAGGGGCCCCCAGAAAGCTCTCTCGCTCTCTTTCTGCCATATGAAAACACAACTCGAAGGTGGTAGCTTGCAAACCAAAAGAGAACCCACACAGGAACCTGACTATACTGACTGATCTTAGACTTCCAGCCTCTAGAACCATGATAAATAAATGTCTGTTGTTCATAAGCCACCTGTCTATGTTACTTTTTTGCAGAAGCCTGAATGGATTGAGACACCAGATCACCTGATTTCAAACTCTGTGCTTTTTAGGCTGCTATCAATAAATGTCAAGAAATATCAATTTTAAATGAGTGCATGTGTATTAGAAGTCATTGGTCATGATATTTGGACAAGTTGCACAAGAAGCTGTGAAAGACTCCAGTACCGCAAAGAAGATTTCTTGTATCAGTACACTGGGGAGGGACTGAGCAACCAGGTAAGACAGGCCCCTCTAGGAGGAATGACCCTTACTAGGGTCTCTGCTAACCAATATGAATAAGCACAGTGTTCCATTACGGTCCACAATCTCCTCCCTGCCTTTCCCCAACCTAGATACATGGTCAGCAATGATGGACCATGAGAAAACAATGCCTTTGCCCGGGAAAGTTCTGGCCATGACCCTTTGGAAGAACTGTGAAAGGCTGTCTGAACACAGTGGTTTCCTATGGCACATAAAAACTGGAATACTGTGAAAAATACCAGTGAGGAGAAATCCAGAAAAAGATGCAGACAGAACTTCTGAGTTTAGGGGAAAATATTGGGAATTGCCAGCAACATATCTGGGAAATGGGCTACTTGGTTTTGAAGTCTCAGACACAACAAATGCTTGGGAGGACTTAGACCAACACCAAGAAACAGAACCAGACTGTTCACACGGGAATGAGCCCCAGGTCGCTGCTGCTGGGAGCTGTGCTCATTTGTGGCAACATCAGGGAAATGTTCTGCTTGGCTGAGAAGGGCCTGGAAGGAAACTTCACTACGATCAAGAATGTACTGTTCTTTGAGCTATTTCCCTTAGGAACTTGGAAGGAATAATAATTGACATAAACAGTAGTCACTGGATTGGGCTGGATGCAAGAAAAACTAGAGCACACGATTTGGTGTCAAAAGATTCAAGTTCAAGCACTGGTTTTCCTTAACTGTTCTATATGAACTGGGACAAGTCATGAAAACTCTCTGAGCCTCAGTTTCCTTATATGTAACAAAAGAAGGTACTTGCATTTCTGGCCTATTAATAGTCTTAAATGTCCTATGGGTATAGAAATAATGCCTGTGTTTCTTTATTAACCTTAATAGTTTCATAATTTGTAATTAGGCGATTCCTAAAGACTTAGAACAAATAGCAAGCAAGACAAAGTTGGGAGCCCAGGAAGAAATCTTTAGGCTCTAAAGTGATTACCATCACAAACAGTTCAAGACATTAAATTCAAAAAATCATAGAAACCCTCCTAAAATATATTAAAAGATGAATGAAAAAAAAAATACCACATCTATTTTACCAAGCAAACTTAACTCTGGCATCAAAGTATAATCACTATAGACTTGAGAAGGAAAACTGTAGAACCAGTCTCACAACATAGTGTTTGAGATGCTAAATTAATAGTTAATAAATATAATTCAAATGTCAAGACTAGAAACAAAATGACATTTACCTACATGACAGTGCCCATTTCAAAGTTGTTGCTCTTAACTTTGAAATAGTAGAAGATTCTCACTAATACCAAGAAAGTGAGCGAAAGGGAGAGAGAGATGCCCTAAACCACAATGACTTGTCAACATTGTCAAGCACGTTGCTGTCATATGCCATAAAATATAAATTTGGACTAGAAAAAAATAAAACTTAATTTATCTCTATATTTGATTATATAGAAAAAATTAAAGATAAGAGCTAAAAACATTTTGGAAGCAAACAAGAATCAGAGGAGATAATAACACCACCAGATAGTTCCTGGATTTCTCAGAATTCCCCAAAAAACACATCCAGAGGGGCTGGACCCTAAAAACCCATGGATCACAACTACAAAAAATGCCAGGTGAGCCCTGATATGGGAGCAGCAGAGACAAAGTTGAAAAAAGCAGAGTCCTGAGCTGGGGAAACGGAGAAGAGACAGAGCTCCCGAAGGGTATAAGAAACAGGGGACCTGTCAGAGTAGCTCCCCTCTGGAGGAACAGAGCACAGGCCTGCCAAGAAGAGGGAATGCGGGTTCCTTGCTGGAATTTATGGGTGAAATGAGAGCCGTCCATACCAGATCTGGATGGGTGGCTGCAGTCTCTGCCTGTAAATCCTTCAGACTCACAAATCAAAGCCCCTCAGGACAATGCTAAGCCACAGTGAGCAGAGTGCTCTGGGAAAAACCCAAGGAGCCTGGTAGGAAAAGCAAGGGACAAGAACATCTAGATTAAAACAAAATTGACTAGCACTGAATGATAGCAAAAACGGACTGTGTGGAGGACTCAGTGCTCTAGCAACTATGGTAAAACAGGGGGCTTGTGCAAGAGCGGGAGGGCACCCAGAAGGCAGAACTGGCTCCCAGATGCCTCGTAGGATCAGCTGAGAATAACAGGAAGGGGGCAGAGGAGATAGAATTCACTAGCTACTTTCAATGCTCATAGTAGGAAACGAATAAAGTCATTGCCAGACAAGCAAAGACTGAGAGAACTCCAAGCCAGCAGATCTGCTTTACAAACACTAAAAGAAGTCCTTCAGGCTGAAGGACAATGACACTAGAAAGACAGCAATCTAAGTTCACACAATGAGAAGACATAACACAGACTGAATGAATACATGGTTCTGTTTCTCCTCATAAGTACTTACTTTAAAAAACATAAGACTGCTTAAAATAATCATTAGCACAGGGTATTGTTGTGTTTGCAATATACATAGGTGTTTAATACATGTATCTGTTGCAATAATAGAGCATTGAGGGGTAGGAAATAGAATCCATTGAGTATCATCCTCCCTCAGCGTACAGCCCCTCAGATGGAGACCCTCACAGTTGCAGGTGGTAGTAGGTACTGCTGTCATTGCCCTGGCATCAGCACAACGTTAAAAGCAGGAGCAAGAACAGAAGCCAAGCCTGTGCTGCTGAACTCCTAGAGATAAGCAGGCCTCTCTCTGTGATGGGAAAGTTTTTCCTGTTGGTCAGAAATGTTTAACAGGCATGAAATAAGAAGTGACTAAGGGGGAAACCACCCTCATATTATTATAATCATTTTGCATTTGAATTTAGAGTCATTGTAGCAACTATGAGACTTTTCCCAGGTATAGAAACTAATGGTATCTCAGCATGAGCCTGTTACTGTCAGACGTGTACCTAGGTCACAATAGAAGCTGGCCTCCCGTCCAATGGCAAGGGGCTCCCACATTTTCCTGAAAAAAGACCAGGGAACCAAGGTTCTTTTCTTATCATGAGGTGTTCATGGTTAAGTCTGGGCTGATCATATTGCGCAAATAGACATTCAAGGCTCAAAGCTGTGTGGTTCAGTTGAGTTCAATTATGCATCCTTCTTTCTTTTGTTTTGTTTTCTTTCCTTTTTTTCATAAAATAGTTATAAGCAGGCACCCAGTCCAGAATGAGCCTGGTCTTTATGGAAGGCAATGTGGGCCTGGCAATGGGGTCTGGCAGAGTGTCTACTGGTGCATGACACAGAAAGGCCCGGGAACCTCTTGAATCCAACAGAACAATTACCCGTGAACTCTGACCTTGTCATCTATACCAGATAGGAACAAGTCTGCATATTTCAATTTTCTAAAATGATAAACTATTCTGAGTTTTTTCAAATTATAAAACAGATTTAACTATTTCTTATGAAAAGGGCATTTTCTGGAATATATTTTTAGTTTCATTATGATGACAGACATCATAAAGCGTATGAAATATACATGTGTCTGTATTAAAAGATATGTAAAAATTGAGTAATTTATGACTTTGTTCTTTTAGTTCTGTTTCACTTAAAATTCAATACAAAATGATACTCAAATTATAGATTAATAATTTTTTATGTTCACCCAAGTGATTTACTTTTCAGTCTCTTAGGAAACATTTTATACAGTGTGGCCATCAGCTTTCCTGGCACTCAGCCATGGGAAGGGACTACCATTCATCCACAATGCACAGAGATCTATAAGTCAGGAGTCAAAGCCAAGATGTTTCTACTCTTGGCCTAGCCTTTGTCTTTCCTCTCACATTTAAATTGAGCATTTGGTTGGAGGGGTCACAGCTTTAAAACCTTAGCTGTAGACATAAAGAAAGACTCATGAATATTTTTTCTACCCTTTTATTGGAAAATGAAAGTTCAGATTTTCTCTTTGGTTCTATGACTGCAATGGACCAAATGTGCCCTCATGTCCCTAGAGAGTTGTGTCACTGATTGAGGAACCACCTGCAGTGGGCGTACAGGAGAAGATGGCTTTAATCTCACAGAGTGCTACCTAGATGCATGTTGGATGTTTGTGGGATGGTAGGATTGGAACCATGATTTCAGCATGGGTAGAATCTCAAGACCTTGATCTTGTGCCTTGCTGCGGCCCTAACTTCCTGACTCCATATTCAATGACCCAAGAGGCCAACCTGAGTAGCCATTGAAAATTTATCGGAGAACTTCAGACTCTGAAAAACAAGGTAAGGTTGTGATGTGATTTTTCTGCCTAAATAGTATTGCCAGATAAGAGCGATTCATCCAAAAGCAGCTTTTTCAACCAGTCTTCTAGAAAAAAAGACTTGACCTTGTGTGAGCTAGTTCTTTCATTAAGATTTTTTAAAGTCTAAATTAATGCATTTTAATGGAAACAGTAGATCCTATTATCTGAGCTGAGCAATATTTGTAGGAAAGTAAAAAGACATCACTCAAGTTCACTGTCAAACATGAACCTAGTTAATTTGTCAATGACATAATCCCTAGCCACTTGTAAGAGATTCAGATTGCAGGTCATGCATTTTATGGTTATTTTACTTTAATTAAAAACTATATCGCTGGGCTCGGTGGCTCAGCCTGTAATCCCAGCGCTTTGGGAGGCCAAGGTGAGTGGATTGCCTGAGTCCGAGGGTTCGAGACCCGCCTTGGCAACTTGGCGACACCTCATCTCTACAATAAATCAAAAAAATTAGCCGGGCGTGGTAGCACGCACCTGTAATTCCGGCTACTGGGAAGGCTGAGGCAGAAGGATCGCCGGAGCCAGCAGGTCAAGGCTGCAGTGGCTGGGAGCGGCCACTGCACTCCAGTCTGGGCGACGGAGTGAGACTCCAACTCAAAAAATAAAAATAAAAATAAACTGTATCTGAGGGAATTGAACAAATTCTCCTTGATATTTTTTTCTATCTAATGTTGAATTCCCAATTACCAGTTCCTATTAACATGGCTAACTCTGGGCCCACTGAACATTAATGCACCTCTGATCTCTCTTCTCATTTGTATAATGAGTATACTGTTAGAACCTACTTCACAAGGACATACTCAAAATTAAATTAGAGAACTATGTGATGAATATTTGTTGAGGGGCTGTGCACTATAGACGGTCACCAAATTACAGTCCTCAATCTCTCTTCTCTACCACCCCTGACACATGGAAATTAGAAGCTCCTTGGTTCTCCTGGGAGATCACCAAGTCCCAACATGGGAAAGGAACTTGCTAACGGTCACCTGAAACCCACACTTTCTTTCCTAGGCTCTGTAGTCAGACCTCTTGCAATGATATTGCAGCAGCTAAGTCAAAAAAAAAGTTGTTTGAGAAAACACAGAGGCAACTTTGTGTAACTCTATCTTTGTTCCACTTAAAATCCAAATTAGCCTCCATGTCTCAAGATAAACTCTCTTGGAAGGCATCTGAAGAAAAAGCAAATATTTTGATCATTAAAAGAACATCTAAATAACAAATGTCAAAAACATGATACACATTAGGCAATTTCACTTATCTAAGGGCTCACAGGCTACTTTTCTTCACTTCTTTAGTTTGTTTACAAGTGACTCCATCGTAGGAATCTTGGAGTACAAGATAATTGTCTGCAAATAAGGCAAGAATAAGATGCATACAAGAGTCTCCCTTAAATAGAATTGATTTCTGCAGTAAAATTAACTGCAATGTTTTAAATAAGAAGTCTTTTTTTAGACGTGTATACAGAATAGATTGTGTAAAGTAGGCAGTTTAGTGAGGAGGAAGACTATTTTGAGAACAATAGTCTGTAGGTAATTGGAGATAATCTTGAGCATTTTTTTCTTCTGTTATCATTCAGGTTTATATTTTTCGAATAGTTTTGCCTGGCTTCTTTAAGCAGATTTTGGAATTTTAAATGGACATTTATAGTATTCAGCTTAATTACCTACTTAGAATAGTACAATTAGGTCATTCAACAAAGATATTAAGGATCTAAGTATAGCAGGAATTGCCTACATACATTGACTCCATCTGTTCTCTGCACATTCCTACTGCCTGCTATGTACCAGGCATCCTTCTGTGGACTGGAAGATACCCAGTAGAATCATCTATGTCCCTGGGACTTAAATTCAATTTTAATATAAGCTATAATCAAGAGTGTTTAAACATGTACTATATGTGAGGCATTGTGTTAGTTTATTTCTCAACACACTCTTATAAAGTTAGAATATATGTTGTCCATATCACATGTGAGGAAACTGAGTCACAAAGTGTTTCCCTCCTGGCCATGATCACCCAACTCAGGACTAGGATATGCATTTAGGCTTTTACAACGTGAAGTGCTGAAGTGAATACTTCCATCCAAACTTCTCATATATTTCTTAGAAAACACAAGTGTCAATTAACATGTTGTCTGATTTAGAAAAGTTACATTAAGTTGATATGTATGAATCCCCTGCATCCTCCAAGATTTTTGTCACTTTCTGACTGCTTACATTATTGAGTTCCAATTCTCTTTTTAAATACAATTTTATCTTATTTTCATCTCACAAGAGGTGGCTGTTGTCTTCTCTTGCCAATCCAGACATGAAGTCTGGTCTCATTCTCTTGATCCCATATCTCTCAAATACCCAAGCACTATTCCATCGATATAGAGCATTTATAAATTCCAGAATTAATGAAAGTTCTCAGTGACAGTGGCAATAGCAAAGCACTAAGCAGAAAAAAAAGACGGAAGGCAAAACAAAATCATCTATATACTGAGCTGTATAAGGAATAAATATAAATTTGGAAGCAGTTGTTTTTAAACCAGGTCCTATGGGCTTTGCCCTTCATTTACAAAATGCCTTATCAGAGCATTTTAATGACCATAAGGATATTTATTTTAAAGTGGAAACCTGCTAAGGACAGAAGCACTAATAATTAGTAACATATTAAATAGAATTTGAGTTGTTCTGACTCCAGTGAGTTAAGTATTAAACCCAACCTGAGGCTCAGTGCCTTGCCAGGGATACCAAGCCAGGAAGAGGCAAGGCAGATTCTGAGTTTATACCTTCCCATCCAAGTCCAGACCTTTCAGGTTCTTCTCCACAGTAGAATGTACATGCCCAAATACACAATAAATAGAATGAATAATGGTACAAATCCACTGAACACATGAAAACTGAAATGAAAATGCAATTACAATTGCTAAGAAAGACGAAACACTTTGGTGTAAATCTAACAAACACAAATAGGAATTGTATGCTGAAACTACAAATTGCTGCTAGAATAAATCAAAGGAAACCTAAATAAATGGAGACATACCATGTTTATGGATTGGAAGAGTCAACATAGTAAAGGTGACATTTCTCCCCAACTCAATGTACTATCTTAATGCAATTTCTATTAAAATCTCAGGCAACTTCCTTTCGGGTCCCCTCTCACTACAGGAGTGTTTCTATCTTCTAAATAAGTACTACTTTCTCATACACACAAAAAATTTCTGCAAGATGTCTTATACGCATAGACAAGTTTATTACAAAATGTATATGAAAAGGCACAGACCCCATGGCTAAAGCAGTCTTAACAAAGAATAATAAAGTGGAGAAATCTTTCTTCCTAATATTAAGGCTTATTATATAGTTAGTAATCAAGACCGTGGTATTGGTAAGGGGGTAAACACAGATCAGTAGAACATGATGTTCAACATTATTAATTTTTTGGGAATTGCAAATCAAAATCACAATGACAGACTACTATGCACCCATTAGGATGGCAACAATTAAAAAGATTGGTTATAACAAGTATTGATGAGGATGCGGAGAAAAATGAAACTCTCAAACATTGCTAGTGGGAGTGCAAAATAGTGCAGCCACTTTGGAATGCAGCTTCTAAGTTTCTTAAAACGTTAGACAGAAATTTACCATATGATGCAGCAATTGTACTCCACATCCAAGAGAAACAAAACCACATGTACAAGAAACTTGTACATAAATCATACTGACATTAGCTATAATAGCTAAAAAGTGCACCCAAACCAAATGCCCATTAACTGGCAAATATAAATTCAATTTATAATGAAATACTATTTGATAATAAAATAGGAATCAACTACTAATGCATGTTGCAACATGGATGAACTTCAAAAAACATTTTGCTGGATGTCAGGCACAAGAATACATATCACAGGATTTCTTTTACAAGAAGTGACAAGAAAGGGTAAACAAAGATTTATTGCAAACAAGCACAAGAGCTGTTTTTCAGATATCAAAGTATCTAAAAACTCTTGTGTTTAGACTGTGTGGATGGTTGCACAACTCTATACATTTACTAAAATCCTTACATTGTACACTTAAAATAGGTGAATTTTTTATGTGATGATAATTTTTAATTATGTCTCTTTATTTTGAAAATAACATTATTTTTTTGGATTAGAATACTTTATAGTTTTCTGCTGAAAAGGTATCTTGAGGAAGGGGTGACTTTTCTAATTCTCAGAAAGGCTGGATGAGTCATGAGAGCGAGTTTGAAAGAGTCAGCTGAGACTCATATCAGAAGGGCCCTGTTGGCCATATTGAGCCATCTGGGCTTGCATCTTCAGGAAATGGGAGAGGATCCACAGTTTCTAAGCCAGGGAGGGTTTGATAAGAGCTCTGGTTTAAAAAGCTAAGCTGAACTTAACACAAAGAATGGATTCAAGAAATTTTAAAATGTAAGCCCTATGGAAATATTTTCTCATGAGTTATTGACAATGCATCTGATGTGCACATACACAGAAGCACACTCACTATTTTAACATTTTTGGTTTTTAGTTTCTGAAAATTCACTAACTTTGAAGCCAAAGGACATACAAGTGAATCTTCTCTTGTATCGTTCATTACCTGCTGCATGGTCTTGGTGATGCTCTTTAATCTTGCTATAAAATGAAGATAAAAGTTATGTATTTCTGAAGAGAATATCAGACAATAAAAAAGAAGACTTGAGAAATAAAACCCTTCTCCAAAGCCTGTCCCTTCATGGTACACTTCTGCCCTGGCATGTCCTACCTCAGCGGGCCCAGGTGCTTACTCTATGCTAGGCTGGTTCCTCATCCAGGCTCTGTGTCTTGGGCTTTTGGCCCCACCCAGCCACTTAGCCCGCCTCCACACTGTCACCACTTACTTCCTTGTTTCTAGAGCTTCTCCCTCAAAGTATAAACACGTTCAAGATAGCCACCTTAAAAAATAAAATAAATAAAAAAATTAAACACCTCTATTAGCCTTAGTAATTGTCTGGTGATTTGACTCAAGCTCTACATTAATTCTTCCTGACCTCACTTCTTACCAACTCTCTACCCACTGCCTCTGTCTTTGTCTCCACTTAACTAATGAGATAGTCCTTACTCAGTTAAACATGACATCTGCCATTTCTGGGTCTGGTTTCCTAGCTGTTCTTTCTACCTTTGAGCTAACCGAGATTGTTGTATCCAATTCCATTTGTGCTTGTAACTTGGAGGCATATTTTTTCTTTTTTTTGGCGTCAAGAAAACCAAACTGACCCATCATTCCCTCAGCCTTTCATAGGTACCTTACCTCATTTTCTCTTGTTTCCCAGGCTCTTTCCAGACAGATTTTTAGGGATGCTCCAGTTTTTCTGCTTACTCCTAAATCCGTAACTCTTGTCCCCTACTTAGTCTGAGCACTCGTCTTTGATGCCTTCGTCTCCTGGCTAGCCTACAAATATCACCACCTCATGTTTAAGACTCCCATTCCAGATCTCCAAAGCAGAGATCAATACAGTTTATGCCAGATGCAGCTTCAACTCTCACGTGTTTTCTCACATTATTTCCCCAAACACGTATATTTCTTGCTAAGATATCCTTGATACTTGCAACAAATCCCAAGTTCCAACTGTAAGCTGAGCATTATGATGGAACATAAAAGTTCCAAAAGTATGCAATGCTGTCTTGTTTTTCAAGCCCTTTTCTGTGCATAAGCTAGAAACCTAGACAAGACTCCTACCTGCTCCAATCAGCCGTCCAGAGCTGAATCAATGTGATACTCTCAGGGCCTCCCAAATTTGCTCCCTTCCCATTTTCTTTCCACTATCACCCTAGCTTAAGCATCCACATTTCTTGATCTATATGACAGTCAGGAGTCTCCTTTATCAAACAAATATCCTAAGATACCTTGGCCTATTTGAAATTCTACAATTTCTACAACTAGATATCTCAACACTCTTGGGATAAGCATAGAGTTCTTTGGCATGATGCTCAATATTTTTCAATGCTTTTCAGCTTCAAAATAATCTCCAGATGCACCTTGTGCTCCATGAATATAGGTGCTGGAACTTCTCTACCTGCCTTGCTCCTTTGTCTCAAATCCCTGTGCATTTCTACCTGTCCTTTCCTCTGCCACCCTCACCTCCTCTCTCTTCTCGTTTACCTAATGCCTACTGTTATTTAAAACTCAATCCACAAGTCCTGCTTGGAAGCCTCCCCAAATACTGGACACTTGGTTGTTTTCTATGTTCTAAATCATACCCATTTCTCTAAAATGTAGCACTGTTTGCCAATTTTGTCTATACGTTGCAATCAGAGCTATTTGAGGAGAGAGGCATTGAACTTCTAGTGTGTAGCCTTGGGTCCAGCATGTAGGAAATACACAGAAAAAAGTGTTAAGTGAGCAGACTGTTCATTCTCAGGAAATGGTTATTTAAAGTCTAAATCTTGAATGTATGAGAAAGTGACTAGCATATGAGTTTATGTTGCCCATCCACATAAGAAATCTAAAGAATGTATTTAATCTTAGTTGCAATGCGATATTTCCTTCTGTTTAAAGATGTGATTCTTTTCTTATTCTGGCATCAAAGGTTTTTCAGGGCCATAAAATGTCCTTCCGTTTATAACAAATTGGAAATAGAGTTGAGTGTCCTAGCGAGGGCAGAGGAAATGACAAGAAAATCCCCATCCAGCTGCTGCCTCTCTTGGTCTCCTCAGCAAGTGCCGCCAATGTTGTAAAACTAAATAAACACTAGAGGAGTCGAACATTTGTCTAGCAAGCTCTGATCTTTCCTGAACTTTAATGGCATACTCTACATTACTGGTTATATCCGTCCTGATCTGTTTGGTCTGGGACTGGAGCTGGATGGCTCCTGACTCCAGGATTGTGATGACACATGACCCTGGGCTCTTCTAGGGTGGACAGGACGGCTCTCTTGTGGATCAGCCTGGAGCCATGCTCCTAGGCGGCACCCTGGTTGTCTTTGTTGTAGGTCCAGGAATCATGAACTTGAGTATGGAGGCCAAAACTCAAAGTACTCAGTGGTATAGTGTTTGAAAAAAGGAATTTTCATTGCAAAATTCAGCACTAAGGGGTTGGTATATGACCCTGCGGAGGCAAAGTACCCTCTGCTGTGTCTTTAGTCTCTGATGTGGGTCTTCCTTATTGGAGGAGTGAGCAAGATCAGCCATGTGAGGGCAACTGAGAAAATGGTCCTCTAGAGAAATAGTACAGTGCCACACAGTCTGAGTGGCCAGTGGCCTCTGAAGCCTACGGGCTGCAAGACCAATAGGATCATTCTTTAAGTTTCATATCTACAGTATGGCAGATGCTGAGCTAGTTGCTTTCAGCTGCCTGATTTATTTGAGCCTCATGATTATGGCCCATATCTGACACAGGAAGAAACTATGGAAGGCTTAGGATGTAGGAGTTATTCCCTCAAAATCACAAACCAGAGGGGAGAGAGCCTCATGGTAGTGGCATTTCCCTCTTGTCATTACTTTACCTAATCCTACAGACAAAGCTGGCCCTGGATTTGCAAAAACTGGAAGTCCAGCTTGGATTTTCAGAAAAAATGTAACTGCTTCTTACTCTAGCCTTTTGCATACATGCGTGCATGCACACATTCATCCCAGAGACCAGAGGGAATGGACAGAATGAAAGGGGGGATACTGAGAGGATAGATGGTCTGGAACATGGCGGGACAGAATCAGGAATCAGGGGTCAAAAGTGAGCCTGGTCACAAAGTGCAGACAGGCCAGAAAACAGGTATGGTACTTTGCAAACCTCAAATGGCTTTCAGTTATCTGTTGTGCGTTCCATTTTTTGGAAGACAGAAAGAATACAAAAATGTTTTATGGTAATGTCTTAAGTTTTTTGTTTTTGTTTTTGTTTTTTAGTTGTAGTCTCAATCCATCGCCCAGGCTGGAGCGCAGTGGCACACTCACAGCCACCCCAGCATCGACCTGCTGGGCTCTGGCGATCCTTCCGCCTCAGTCTTCCAAGTATCTGGAACTACAGGCGTGCACTATCACACCTGGCTAATTTTTTTAAGAGACCAGGTCTCGCCATGTTGCCTGGGCTGGTCTTGAATCCATGGTCATAGGCAATTCACTCACCTCGGCCTCTCAAAGTGCTGGGATTACAGGCTTGAACCACCATGTCTGGTTGGGTAACTTTTTCATTTCCCCAGATGAAAAAAGTCCTCAAAGGGAAATGTTCTGCCTATCTGGAAGAGGTGAAAAAAAAATTAACAGAAGCACTAAAACACATCTGACAAGTTCAACTAAAACTGACAAGTTCAAAAACTGTTTTGAGCAGTGGAAAAGCATCTTGTTACGTGTATTGCATCAAACAGAGAATACTTTGAAGGTGACTGAAGTTTAAACATGTAAGAATAAATACACAATTTTTAATTAATAAATTCTGATTTGGAGGGTACTCCCTCATAAAGAGAAGAGAAATGTTGAGAAGAAAGAAGAGGGAACAAGGAGGGCAGGACATGAAGGGGGAGACAAAAGAAATATCAGATTGCAGTACACATAGCAAAAGTAAGTCCTCTTCCGTTACAATGTTATTTCCATTGTATGTGTTGCTGTGAAAGTACTAGGTTGTGGAACAAGACATATTTCTTGTAAAAATATACACTGCATTTCATGGTACAAGGAAGTTTTAAAGTCACTGATTTAGCACACACATGTTGCCAGCTGAATACTCTTTCTTAGGAAGTTCAGTATGTTGACCCTCCTCTCTCTGAGGATGTCAGATCCAGAGAAAAGTGATCTCATGATGATCTGAAAATGTGCAGCCACTACTGTGGTTTTAATGTTTTTGTGCTCTCCAAAATGTAAGTTGAAACTTACTCCCCAATGCAGCAGTGCTGAGATGTGGGGCCTAATGGGAAGTGTTCAGGTTGTGAGGTTTTCACTCTCCTGAATGGATGAAGGTCATTGTCAAAAAAGCTTGCAGTAGTGGTTTTGCTTTTTTCTTGTTCTTCTGCCTGTGAGAAGGAGCATTCCTGCCCTCTGGAGAATGCAGTGGTCAAGGTGCCATCTTTGCAGCAGAGAGCAGCCCTCACCAGACACCAAACCTACCAGGGCCTGATCTAGACTTCTTAGCTTCCAGACGGTGAAAAATCATTTCATTTTCTTATAAATTACCCAATCTCTGGTGTTCTGTTATAGCAGCACAAAATGAACCAAGACAGACCTCCTCACCTAAAATCTCATTATAACAAAAAAACATTTGCAAAATTCTATACTAGTACTGAGAAACAAAAGCTAAACCTTTAGCCGGGCTCGGTGGCTCAGCCTGTAATCCCGCGCCTTGGGAGGCTGAGGTGAGTGGATTGCCTGAGCCCGCGGGTTTGAGACCTGCCTGGGCAACTTGGTGAGACCTCATCTCTACAATAAATCAACAAATTAGCCTGGCGTGG
>CAUYQG010284009.1:0-11010 GCA_963574415.1 Tarsius wallacei | reverse complement strand
TCTGTCACCCAGACTGGAGTGCAGTGGCTGGGAGCAGTTGCTGGGCTCCAGCAATCCTTCTGCCTCAGCCTTCCAAGTAGCTGAAACTACAGGCGCGCACTACCATGCCCGGCTAATTTTTGATTAATTGTAGAGATGAGGTCTCGCCAATTTGCCCAGGCGGATCTCGAACCCACGGGCTCAGGCAATCCACTCACCTCCCAAAGCACGAGAGTACAGGCTGAGCCACCGAGCCCGGCCCCAAATTCATTTTTAAAGGTCAGTATTACCAAGATAGCCATGTCAGAAAAGAATACTAACAAAAGAAAATTATAGGTCAACATTTCTTATGAAGAAATATGAAAAAGTACTCAACAAAACATTAGCAAATCAAACTTAACAACACATCAGTGGAATTTATCTCTAGAACTCAAAGATGTTTCAAAGTATGCAAATCTATAGACTGTGACTACTTTAACAGAATGAAAAATAAAAAGCCATATGATCATCTCACTGGATGCAGAGCTAGCATTTGATAAAATTTAACATTCTTTCATGATCTAAACTCTCAAAAAATCAAGCATAGAAGGAATTAATTTCATGAAGGTCAAGTAATCATTTTATTATGGATCATGCTTTTGGTGTCTCACCCAAAATTACAAAGACATTCCCTTATATTTTATTTTAAATGTTTTGTGCTTTTACATTTAGGTCCAAGATACATTTTAAATTACATTTGTACAAGATGTGACACATGGGGAAAGGTAGGGATGTGTATGTGTGTGTGTGTGTGTGTGTGTGTATGTGTGTGTGTGTGTGTTTGGAACAAAGAAATGTCTAATTTTCCACTACTATATGCTGAAAAGGCTATCTTTTTTCCATCTTAATTGCCGATAGGTATTTATAAAAAAAATTAGTTAATCACTAGTTAATCATATATATATGACATATATATGCCAGTTACTTCTTGACTCTGTTCTGGCACTTTGATCTATTTGTATAACTTTATGAAAACATCAAATTATTTTTTCTTTTTATATTTCATTCTAAAGATGTGGGGTATTATTCAAGATTAGTTATACAAGCGGACATCATACAGACAAAGTTTGGGCCTCACTTTGCCTAGTTTGAGATCAGACACTCTTATTGATGTTGTGTCCCCCTGTCCCTCAACCTGGCAGTATCCTGCTACTATTAATTCCTTTCTTTAAGTATTATGGTAAATGTTCAGGGTCTACTTATGAGTGAAAACATGTGGCACTCTGTCTTTGCTTCTATGTTAGATAAATGAAATGATTGACTCTAAATCCATCCAAATTGCTGCAAAGTCCATATGTTTGTCCTTCTTTATGGCTGTGTAATATTCCATCGTGTATATGTACCACATTTTTTCATCCATTCCAGTTTCGGTGGACAGCACAGTTGTTTCCAAGTTTTTGCTATTGTGAAAAGTGCTGCAATAAATATGCGTGTGCAGGTATCTGTTGTGTAGAATAATTTGAGTTCCTCTTTGTATATTCCCAGTAGGAGAATTGCTGGATTATATAGAAGGTCAATTATTAGTTCTTTTAGAAATCACCACACTGTTTTTCACAGAAGTTGCACTAATTTGCATTCTCACCAGCAATGTAGAAGTGTTCCTTTTTCTCTGAATCCTAGTCAGTATCTGTTGGTGTTTGTTTTGTTAATGATGGTCACTCTTACTGGAATTAGGTCATTTCTCAATGTGGTTTTAATTTGCATTTCTCTGATGATTAGTGAGGCTGAACACTTTTTCATGTGTTTGTTGGTTGCCTGCATATCTTCTTTTAAGAAGTGTTCATTCATATCGTTGTCCACTTCTTAATGGGCTGCTTGTTTTTGTTTTTGTTTTTGTTTTTCCTTTCACCATGTTTGAGTTTTTTGTAGACCCCGAATGTTAGGACTTTGTCAGATATATATCTGGCAAATATTTTTTTCCATTCTGTGGGCTGTCTCCCCACTCTCTTGGTGGTTTCTTTTGCTTTGCAGAAGATTTTCAGTTTAATGAGGTCCCACTTGTCTATCTTATCTCTTATGGTATGGACAACCGGGGTTTTGATCAGGAATTGGTTGCCTACTCCAATTTTTGTAAGGGTATCTTCTGCATTTTCTAAGATTCTTGTAGTTTGAGGTTTTATGTTAAGGTCTTTGATCCATTTAGAGTCGACTTTTGTGTATGGTGAGAGGTAGGGGATCATGTTTCAATCTTCTGCATGTAGTCAGCCAATTTTCCCAGCAACACTTACTGAATAGGTTTTCCTCTCCCCGGTGGTTGTTGGTGGAGACTTTGGCAAAGATGAGTTGCTTGAGAAATTGAGGGAGAACATCAAATTATTTTGAAGAAAGATGCTTCAATCTTCAATTTTGTATTTTTTTAATGGTAGGAGCAAATCTATGTTCTTTGCGTTTTTACATAAATGTTAGAACCCTCTGGGAAATTTTTTTTAGATTAGAAATTATAGTTTATTTATAAAGTAAATTAGAGAAAAAGAGGAGATTCACCTCCCCAAGGTAGAGGAGGGGGTCAAAGCCAGGAAACAAGGAGACAGACATAGCTGAAATAGCACATGGCCATACCAGAGTCTAGTAAGGCAATGGCAATGGTCTGGCAATAGCCAGGAATTTTTTAAAAATGCATGTTCAGATTTTGTTTGGATTTGCTTGAAACTAAAGATTAATTGTGGAGAATTCACATTCTAATTACATTGAGTTGTCTGATCCATCCCCACAATATTCATTTCTATTTATTAAGGTCTTTACATTCTTTCAGTACAAATATTTAGATTTAGTGAAAATATCTTGACCTTATCTTGTCATATTGATCCTTAAGTATTTTACATTTTTCTTGCTGTTACAAATCAAGTTATAAAAATACAATTTCTGTTGTTAGTTACTAACACAAATTTTACAGTTGTTTTTGTATATCTTTTTATATCCCACAATTGTGTGCTAAACTTACATTTTAACAACTTATTTATATTTAGTAGAAAGTAGTGAAACTGTATTCACACAGTGAAAATATTGCCTATGTAGAAAACTCTAAGAAATATACAGGAAACATACATATAAAATATAAAGCATGATTTATAGGTATTAGAGAAAAGCAGGACCTATAATATGAATTCATATGTATTCTTATCTACTCTATCTTTGAAAGATTTTGTGTAGTAAGCATTATTATTTTATCTAATTTGGTAGAATTCACCATTAAAGCTATATGGACAAGGGATAGGAAGTCTTGAAACAATAGATTTCATTTATTTTAGAAATTAAAAAACTATTGAGAATGTTTTTTTACAGTTGCTTCTTGTCTTATGGTGGAGTTACCTCCCAATAAACCCATAAGTTAAACATGTCATAAAGTCAAAATGTTATTTACTACAACTAACCTAAAACCATCATAGTTTAGCTTAGCCTACCTATCAGAATACTTATATTAACCTAGAGTTGGGCAAAATTATCTGGCAAAAAATTGATTCTTTAAAAGATTAATAAATTTCAGAAAACTTTATGAAGATAAATTAAGATAAAACATAAATTACCAGTATGAGAAATAGAACTCATATATTGCTGGTAATAATGTGAACTTATACAAAAACTTTGAAGTAAAGTTTGACAATATCTACTCAAAATATCATAAGTTGCATTCTATCAATTCTACTTCCTGATATGTGTAATTTTAAAAATGCTATCTATTTGTGTAGGAATTTGGATGACCAGCACCAACGTATTGTCAACTAGATATGCATAGAGCATCATCAGATATACAATCATACCTGGTCTTTTCAGGATCTATACTTCTCATGAACACGTGGCACAAACTTCTAGCATGCCAGATTTTGTAATAAATTTCCAAGACCAGATGAACAAATTAAGGGTAAGAATGGAGAAATTAATTATCCTTGAACAAAAAATGAAATTGTAAAGACATTTCAGGATCAGAAACTAAGTACCCAAATCCCTTTTACAAACACGTACCCACTTAGATGAGGCACATGAGGCAAGAATATCTGAAAACTAGACACATTAGCATTCTGGACCATCTAACATGCCAGAAACCTGCTTTCAGCAGGCCTACAGATTCTCATGTGAAATCTCTCAAGTTGGATTCAGAGATGATTTTAGTTATAGCTTAGTTATTTGGATAAATTGGGGGATGAGACTGAGAAAAGCATATGTGCATGGTACCTAAATAACAACCTGAAAAAGAACTATTCTAAAGAAGAAAGAAGCACTCAAGAAAGTCTTAATACAGTAATGAAGCTCCTGCAGTTGGGAGAAAAGCAAATATATTTGAATAAAACACATTGTGTCCTTCTGACCTTTATGTTTTAGTTGTAACTATAGTGCAGTAAAATCATTATATACTATAGTCATATTATATTGTATTTATATTATATAAAATATAACATAAATATATATTTTATTTTATATTATATATAATAATACATAATATATTACATTAAATATTTGATATATTCTCATAAATTTCTCATAGAATTCATACTTTGGGAGATAAGAACTAAATAAGACCAGTGCAAGCAAAACAGAAAGAAAGTTAAAGAATTTGGGAATGGGCATATTATGTTAACAGATCCTAGGAATCCAGCCAGAAAGAACTTGCCCAGCTGAAAGAGTGGTACTACTGGCCGAGCTTCTGGATACTTGAGAATAGAACCAGGCTGCTGAGCAGAGCAAATGAGGGTCTTGGAAGCTTCTTCCTTCCTTCTGAAGAAAAAGTGAAGTTAGGACACACCTGAGAAAAGAAGTGCCAATCAAGCTCATAGTTACCTCTAGAGAAGACATCCCCTGCTCTCCCTTTCCCTCTCCACATCAATAGGTGGGCCCAGCTGGGGAGGAAACCAAACACCTGTGCAGCTTTTACTAGGTTACCATTACAAAAGAAACTGCTGCTACTGCTCATAGAGAATTAATGCAGCAAAGTGTTTTGTTTTGTTTTTTAGTTCAAGCTCAAAGCTTGAGGGTGACCACCCAGGAGCATAGATTGAAGTTGCCCTGAATATACACTCCTTGCAAAGTTCTGTTTTGTTTTTAAAGTGGAAATTCAGAGTCAGAGAGCCTGATACAAACCTCTTAGTAGCCAACCTGTTTATCTTCTCTAAACCAGATACTGAAACTCTCTAAAATCTTAATAAGAACAACTACTGCAAACACATAAAAAATATTCACTATGTACCAAGAATTAAACTATGGATGCTATGTAAATGTTGTTAAAAATTATACAGCTAGATTATCATCATTGGGTCCAACTCAAGAGTTTAAACTCCTGCCCACCACCACACACCTGACACATCACACCTCCACAGGACCACCTGCATGAAAAATATATTCTAATCAATATAGCTCTGCTATATGAGCTGGACTGAAGTGTAGAGGCCTCAAGTATGCGAAAGAGCCTGCAACCTACTCTGAAATATGAACCGAGTCCAATTTTTATCACAGTGGACTCAATTTAGATTGTCTCATTTTATAGTAAAAGAAAAATTTCTATAACATGAAGTAAAATAAAACTGTTTTGTGTAATTTCGTATGAAGCAGGTAGTCTAGGCGATAAAAATTAAAAATATTTTGGGAAAACTGAAAATTTGAGCACATAAAATGAATGATCTTTCTGAAATGAAGACTGCTTTAAAATACCCAGGATATTTAACTATAATAATAGGCTTCTCTTGGGTCTTGAAGAAATCACTAGAGCAGCTTGTAAGTGTTTAAATTAGCCCTCACAAAGGATGCCTAGAGACACACACAGAGTTTGAGGAAAAGAATGAGGAGAGTGTGTGGCTGAATCAAGATGTCAAATAGAACAGTGTCACTCACAGCTAGGTTTGTCTTCCAATACTTCCTTTTGGTGCCATACAAGACTCCTCAGCTTCTTTCATTGTGGTAACTTCTGACAGTCCTGAGGCTTATGTAGTATACTTCTCCAATATATGAGGAGGGGCAAAAATATGAATTATTTTTTGGAGGGCAGGCCTTTTGTAATACAGGCTTCCCCTACTAGCATCATTATTGTGGAAGGCTGTGTTCGGCTTCAGTACATTCTGGGGGGAGATTCCTTCAACGTGTTTACCCATTTCATGATGGGTGATTTATGAGCGCATCTGCCCACACTGTGCTGAGTGCTCTGTAGTTTGGGACCAAAAAGTCATGACCCCCGTGCCCTACCCTCCCTATTCACCCTATTTCACCCTGAGTGAAATTTTTTGTGTTTCCTCGATGAAAAGTGTCCTCAAACAAATACATTTTGCTGATTGGAAGAGGTGAGGAAAAAAATGGCAGAAGCACTGAAAGGCATCCACATTGACAAGTTCAAAAACTGTTTTGAGCAGTGGAAAAAAAGTCTCAATAGTGTACTGCATCAAACAGAGAGTACTCTGAAGGTAGCTGAAGTTTAAACATGTTAGAATAAAAACACAGTTTTTTAAATAAATAAATTCCATTTTTGGAGTCCCCCTTCATAAGTGATCTTCAACTGAGTTAAGGTATTCTTTTAAAACGATTAAATAATGGCAGGTTTTTAAATTACTAATAAATTTTTATATAAGTGAATATAATTTTCAAAGTTACATATTTACATGCATAAACATTTCTTAAATATTCTGCACTTTCACATGTGAGAGAAAACATTTTTAATCATGTTCTTCTATACATTTTCTTGACAGACATTTTTACAGATATCAGTCATATGCTACAGGTTGGAAGTCATCACGCTACAGGCTGAAAGTGAATTCTAGAAAAAAATGAATCAAATAGATAATTAGTGTCAGCTCAGTATATTTTGTTTATAGATTTATTTTATAATATCACATTGTTCCAATAAAAATCTGTGAACACCTGAGAAAAGAAAACAAATAATAAGAGGTTTTTTACTTTGCTGTGTAGCGTTTTCTAATGGAAGGTATTTTCTGTGACCCACTCTCAGGATCCCCAAGGTCCCCCATATCTTGCACATGGACACAGCACATACACACAGGTGTGCATGTACATACCACATCATTATACTTTTTTAAAAAATCAAGATACTTCTAGGGCAAAATGCTAAATTCAACCAAATCATACACAACTATGAATAAATTGCTAGTTAGATATAATTTTCTTTAAAATGGACAAAATTATTTCTCCAGATATTACAAAGGCTATATGAGATCAAGAGAAAAAACGAAAAGTGATTATTTAGACATGAGAAATGTCCTAAGAGTTGAAACATCAACAAAGAATTTTCTGGCACTAAAGAAAAACAATGCAGCCTCTATTTCTTTTCTTTTTTTTTTTTAGTTTTTATTTGCCCAACTATAACCGCCTTGAGTTTCCTTCTGGAGGGAGACAGAGAGAGAGAGAGAGAGAGAGAAGATGGTAGAGGAAAATTATCTATCCATAAATATTCATGAAGTCCTAAATTTATTTTGCAAATGATGACTTTAATAATTCAATCCCAGAAAATGGTTGAGAAAGCCAAAGTGCCACCTCATTTGGCACCTTAATGATATTTAGGACTTAGAAAGCTATCTTCTCATTTCAGCCTGATAATGTGACCAGATGCAGACCATGGAAGTTCCACAACCCCTTCCTCCAACAAAAGAAAGTTATTTAAGGATGCTGGGGAACTTACAATTCTTAACATTTATTATACAATTGTTAAGATTTTTACCACTATATTTTCCACTTAAAAATGTTCTGGCAACTGTAAGTCATTTTAGGCTGATCCTTGAAAACTGGGGGATCTAGGATTATTTAGAAAGAGAGAACATTTAGTCAGGTGCATGAGTCTCATATTTCCTCCAAACTGCTATAGGGCCTTACTCAATATAGAAATAAGCAAAAACCAGTGTGTGTATTATATCAATATTATGATAAAGTGCACTGAATGCAGAGCAGACATGGCTAATTCAGTCATTTTCCCAGTTGATCTCCAGGGATTTAGATCCTATAGCGCCCATGAATGAATGAACACATGCACACACATAATCCCATCTTCCTAGAGCTCTGAGGAAAAACACCTTCATGCACAATGAGGGATGAGAAATTAGGTATGTAGAGTGGGGAAAACAGCTTTTGAATTGGAGGCTCATTCTTCTCTCTAACCTGTAGGGGATAGTGAGGGACTCACGGGGTATAAAGGCAATAAAAATGGCTGAATCATACCATTTAGTGGTATTTCACAAGTATTTTAATATTATACAAATGAAGAGCTCTTATATAGAGAAGTGTGCATCTGAGGTTAAATGAAGTATTTGATCTGAAGGGCTTGTGAGTAAGAAAAGCAATTGGCTTCCTACATGAAGTTAAAATCACATTAGATTTACATTAATAGAGCAATTGAGTGTTTTATGTTCAGTCAATGCGCTACCCTGCTATAATAACATTTATTTTTATTTTTATTTTTTTGAGTTGAAGTCTCACTCTGTCACCCAGAATGGAGTGCAGTGGCCGCTCCCGGCCACCGCAGCCTTGACCTACTGGGCTCCGGCGATCCTTCCGCCTCAGCCTTCCAAGTAGCTGGAACTACAGACAGGCGTGCACTACCACGCCTGGCTAATTTTTTGATTAATTGTAGAGATGAGGTCTCGCCAGGTTTCCCAGGTGGGTCTTGAACCTGCGAGCTCAGACAATCCACTCACCTCAACCTCCCAAAGCGTGGGATTACAGGCTGAGCCACAGAGCCCAGCTATAACATTTATATAAGGAGAGTTTATTGAGTACTTATTATGTTCCAGACACCGTGCTAAAGCTGTGGTTCTCAATGAGGAGGATAGTATCCTCCCAGGGGACATTTGACAAGGTCTGGAGACATTTTTATTTGTCACAACTGGCAAGGGGTGCTACTGGCATTCAGTAGATGGAGACCAGAAATGCTGCTAAACATCCTGCAATGCACAGTCTTTACAATAAAGAGTTAGTGGCTTCAAATGTCCTTGTGCTGCCATGAAGAGACTCAATGCTAAGGGCTTTGCAACTTATTTAATATTTGCAACAATTCTTCAGGTTAGGTATTGCTGGTTGCCCCATTTTATGTATGAGGTCTTGAGGTTCGGAGAAGTGAAAAGGGGCTGTCCAGGTCACTCAAGTACTGTTGGAGGCAGGGTGCAAACTCACGTGTGTGGCACACGGAGGGTCCCACCTCCAGCCACTGTCAAATCCCCTCTATGTAGATAAAGTCCACTCCAAGCCTGGTAGGTGGGTTCACACAGTACTATCTGCATTGAGCAAATTCTGGAAGAATATATACCAACCTATCAATGCTTACCTTTAGATTGGATTATGGGAGACTTAATCTTTCACTTTACACCTTTAAGGTGTGTCAGTTTCAAAATGAGAACAAAACAGTGATTTTTTTTTTAAAAATTGGAATCTTACTCTGTTGCCCAGACTGGAGTACAGTGGTACGATCAGGGCTACCGCAGCTTTGACACTGGGCTCAGGAATCCTTTCACCTCACCCTCCCTAGTAGCTGTGACTACAGGAACGCGCCACAACACCCAGCTAATTTTTGATTTATTATAGAGATGAAGTCTCGCCATGTTGCCCAGTCTGATCTCAAATTCCTGGGCTCAAACAGTTCTCCCACTTCTGCCTCCCAAAGAGCTGGGATTATAGGTGTGAGCCACCATGCCTAACCTCAATACAGTGATTTTTTTTTTTTTGGAATTGGAACCTCACTCTGTCGCCCAGGCTGAAGAGCAGTGGCATGCTCACGGCCACCACAGCCTCGACTGCTGGGCTTAGGCAATGCTTCTGCCTTAGCCTTTCAAGCAGCTGGAACTACAAGCATGCACCATGACGCCCAGCTAATTTTTTGATTTATTGTAGAGATGAGATCTCACCAAGTTTCTCAGGCTGGTTTCGAACCCATGGGCCCAAGCAATCCTCTCACCTCAGTCTCCCAAAATGCTGGGATTATAGGCATAAGTCACTGTGCCTAGCCTCAAAACAGTGATTAGAATATATATATATATATATATATATATATATATATATATATATATATATAAAGCCTATGTAGTCATGTGAGAAATAATTTACTATCTTTAAATAGAAAACTTAAATAGTAAATTGTAGCTGAGGTAAACAGGATATAAAAAGTACATCATCTGTGACTTGTCTTGGTTTTATAAAAATGTAAACCATGATGTTGTGTGCCAGAAATTGTGGGAAACCAGAACCCTCTTTCTATCTTGAGGAAGGAAATGAGTGCCTTTCTTCTATTTTATACCTTGTCTGCACAATTGTCTTACTGTACACTGATACATAATTTTATTATTTTTATTTTTCATAAACTAAGATATGTTTACAATAATAACAATAAAAAATGCTTCTGGATTAATTTGTAAAACCCATTTGATTATGTTTTATATGCAGAAGAATGTAAACATTTTATGTATATTTTACTGAGGAATCTTTCATTGCTTTCTGTAGATTCTCCAAAAAGTATAGGGGTGTCGCAAAATAACCATCACAACTAGAATGTATTAAGCACTTACTTTGTTCCAAGAATTATGCAAAATACTCTATATGCACTACTCACTTAGTGTTCCAATAATCTTTTGAGGATGATAGTATTTTTAACCCTATTTCACACATAAGGGACAGAGAGGCTCAGAGAGGTTAAGTCATTTGTCTAAAAACCCACAGCCACAGAGCCAGAATTTCAATCCAAATCCATCTGACTGCTCTTGATAGAGCTATAATTGTCCACCTCATAAAAAGAGTTAAGCATAGGGTCCGGTTATCCTTTAGGGTCCTTTCAAGTGTGCCATTTTATTATTTTCCAAGAGAGTTTTAGGAAAATGTGAGAGTACGTTACATGTCTTAAAAGAATTATTCCACTTAAGAGCTAGGGAAGACCCTATCGAATTGCGGTCAAGATGGCGGCAACACAGGCGGAACTGTGAGATTCTCCGAATGTGAGTTCCCCAAAAAGTCTCTTGCCCTCCTTCCCCTACCCCACTGCCCACAGCTAGACGCATTGGTCCGAGGCTCAGGGACCCCCGG